>PVJL010010838.1:0-46646 GCA_004026885.1 Lyroderma lyra
TGGAATATTACTCAGCTGTAAGAAAAGATGAAATATTGCCATTTGCGACAAAATGGATGGACCTGGAGATCATCATGCTTAGTGAAATAAGCCAGACAGAAAAAACAAAGAACTGTATGACTTCACTCATATGCAGAATATAAAACTGAAAGCAAAGAAAAAAAGAAATGAACAAACAAATAACCCATGGACACAATCAGTAGTTTAATGTTTATTTGGGGACAAGTGGGTTAGGGAGGGGAGAAAGGGGAGGGGGTGGGAGAGGAGGCGGGGAAGCTAAATATAAGGTGATGGAAAGAGAAGTCACATTAGGTGGTGACCTTATTATACAACAAGCTGACAATACACTGTAGAATTGTATGCCTGAAACCTATGTAATCCTTGCTAACAGATGTCACCCCAATAAGTCTAACAATAAAAATGAATTAAAAAAAAAAAAACTTGGAGCACTCTGACACCTGATTCAAAGCAACATAATGATAGTAACCACATCGTACCCTACACACCTTGCATACACACAGTTATCCTCAATTACTTTTTCATAGGTGCCTTAATAATTGCTTGGCCAGAGAGATCATCCACATGGGAGCTATATAATGGCCGTTCAAGGGACTCAAATAAACAGTCTTGATATTGATGTTATCATGCACATTATTTTCTCTCTAAAACAGGAAACATGATATGTTTTAGACCATTGACCAGTCCATACTATGAAATTTATTTCTTTATACATCCTTGGTGCTAAGTAGAATCTACATTTTAGGATTATTTTAATGATTATAATGGGATTATTGGATGTGGCCATATTTTGCAGTATAAAAATGTCATAATTTTATAGAAATGAGAATACATGAATGGAGATGTGGAAATCACCTTAGTGTCATGTCTTAGAGAAGAGTGACTTCATATCATGGCTTGTGAATGTAATGATCAAATTTTGAAGTGACTCTCAAAAATGAAAAGGATGTTCTTCACATTTTATTAAAATAGTTATATTTTGATAAAACTTTTTATTATCTGAATTGGGGGAAAAAAGAGATGTGTGTACTGACTCAAAGGATATCATTTGAAAACTTATTTAAGACTAAGTTCTATTTTTCTGAGAACTCCCTCCATACCAAGGAGCATTTCCTAAGCAGTATTTATAGTCCATGACTTCCCCTCCCCGGTAACTGAATGAATTGAGAATTTAACATGGATTTGTCAGAAAGCAATGAGTTCACTTAATAGCAGAAATTCTAATATACACACATTATAGAAGATGAGATTCATTTTCCCAAATGAGAATGGACAGAGGGGAAAAAGAAAAACATAGTTCAAAGAAAAGATCTTAGGCAAATTCTTACTCAGTGGTATGATTATAAAATAAATGTCAATAAATGATATATTTTATTTTATTTTTTCTAAAGCTACCTTATATTTTATTATTTTACCATTGAGCAATTCACAACTAGTTTTCTACAGTTTCCTCAATTATGACATAGGTGAAATATTAACCAATGTGTATATAATACATAAGGTAATATATGTAAAACACCTCAAAAGTTATAATATTTATTTTAGTTTGTATAACAACTATTTTGTTACACAAACTATGAGAAATATTTGAGGCCAAATAATAAGTCTGAGTCAAAAGCTGTGCCATACTTACCAGCATAGAAGTAATTATTGAATAAAATTTAAAGAACAGTTAAGTTAGGCACAATAAAAGCCTAACAAAAGCATAACTGTGATGAAAAATGATTTTAGAAAGATAAAAAAGTGAGGATAGGTAATGTTATAGTTGAGAAATCAGTATTCGGTGTCTGACCTTTTATTTAATGCCTAAATTTGTTGTGCATGACTTCAGAGGTCATTTAATTCCTTAAATGTTGAATTATTTTTATCTATAAAATTTAAATAGCAATAGAATCAACCTCATAGCACAAGAGATAATATGGAAAATATATTTTACTTACAGGTTCACAATTAGGTTCATAGTTAAGTCCTCAATAACTTGTAATGCAAAAAGAAAAATTTGACTTCTCTGTAATACTTGCTATCACACGATGCACCATTATTCTGAGAGCATGCATTAAAAGGTCATGGGGCATATAGGTTTATCAGGTAGTTTCTTTTTACCCATTCATCAGTTCTATAATCATTTACTGAGCAACTAACATATATCAAAGCCAGACATTGTAATGCAGTAGGATTTCATAAATACATGTCATACTTTTTACCTCCAATTAGTTTAGTTGGTTAAGGATGACAAATAAAAAAGCAACACCAACAAAAGTTACTATGTGGGAGTTCCCTGATGGTGTAGTGGCTTAAGGCTTTGGCTGCAACGCTGCAACCTGGGTTCGATTACCAGTCAGGGAGCTACCCACATACCAATAAAGCAAAAAAAAAAAAAAAGTTACTATGTAATGTTTCAGTTAATGGCATAGTGTCTTTGTATGTGTTTTTCTCCATTTGGAATATCTCCCTTCTCCAATTTCAAACATTACTTCTGTGTTCTCCATGTTGAATATAGCTCTTACGTTCCACCACTGAATGTATATTTAAGTTCTTCTATTTTTATTCTTTTTTTATGTCCTCTTTTCACTGATCCTTCCATTCTTGAAGCCAGGAATCATGTACTTTTTCCTTCCAATATCCAATGTTGCATTAAAAAAAAGCTTTAATGGGAGTTCCCTGGTGGTGTAGTGGCTAAGGCTTCGGCGCTGGCGCTGTCAACGATGCGGCCTGGGTTCGATTCCCGGCCACGGAACTACCCACATACCAAAAAAAAAAAAAGCTTTAAATAATGAGTGATGTAATAGAATTAAATCTAGGATAATAATGCAATATGAAGAACTTTTTTACAGCATAGATTAGCATAAAATCAAATACTTTCTATAAAAAGATCAAGAAATAACTTACACAATTATCAGTAAATTAATCAGATAAAATCAGAAGAAGTAAGTATAAAAATACCAAAGCCACAGTATGTGAGTACTTACAAATGAAAAGCAGTATAGCTCATAGAATTTTCTGATAAATTCTCAGTTATTATTTATAACATGAATATTGTACCTTCTCCACATTACTACACTAACAAAAATTGTATTTAGAACTTTCCTTAGATAAAATAACTCCACAAAATTAATCTTTGATTCTATATAGAACTTTCTTTAAAATAATCTCTATGGCCATTTTACTGGCATTTAGCTTCCTGTGTTAAGATTGCACGCTTCATCAGAGAAATGGATTCAAGATGCTTTTACTCTGTTATGTCTGTGAAAACTCAATGAACTTTTTATAATAGCTATTAGCTATTTTCCACATAGCAGACAGAAACAAAAATCTTCTATTCAACAACATAACCTGAATTAGAATTTGACTCCATAAAAATGCCAAACACTCTACCATGACCTGAGATTATCAAGAAAAAGTATTACAGTTTTAGTGTATGCAGGGAAAATTCTAATCTCTGTTCTCCAATTATTAATTGACCTCCTTAACAATCATTTGTCATTCTTAACCAACCAAACTAATTGGAGAGAAATAAATAAACAAATAAAAACTATCCTTAAAATTTTACTTTATGAAAGAATGTGTATATATGGAGCAGTTCTGATCTCATAGCCATCACTTTGCTTCTATAATAAAAAAACATAATGTCCCTACATAATCCTCCTCCAAATTATATTATTATGTGCTGGCATCAACTTATATACTTTGTTTAACAGTAATGTAAATTTTTGTTGGAAACATTTTTCCATACAATTATCATTACATGAGGTGATTTAGTTCTCCACAAAATCCTTTATGGTCCAGAATGTCCCTGATGTATTTTATTGTATTCATAAAAATATAAAACCAAAAAATTTTACTCATCAATAACTGTTTCAAGAAATGCATTGAGAACCTAACCAGGGATTCTACAAATATAACTCTTCAATACAATGCAAATATTCAAGATCACAGGCTGTTTTATATGGCATTATTAGCTTATGCATAAATTGTAGGTTGATGAAAGAGACTGGGAACATAATGTATAAATAGACCGACACATGAAATGAAGAGAAATGCTATTCACTGATGGTGTGTGTGGCAGAGATAGGTAACTAGTAGGACACCTAAGGTATGTGGACCTGTCTATGGAGTTATTGATGGGCAGTTTCCATGTTGTCACAACCATGAGAGACCAACTTTGGGCAATAGAATGTAAACTTAAATGAAGTGAGTCAGTACACCTCCCTTACAGTTTCCCACCTTCCCTTGAGTCATTAGAGCTCATGTGTCAAATATGGTCATGTCACAAGTTGGAAGGAGTCTGGATTCCTGAATCATTTCTTAGAGTAGAGACATGAGGTCCCCATCCAAGAACAGCTGAAATGGAATTTGTATGAGTGAGAAATACGAGGGCTGTCCAGAAAAAATCCAACCATAAATGCCTCTATTTTTCATATTATGAAAACATGGCTGGATCCTTTCCGGACAGCCCTTGTATACGTTTATGGTATTAGGCCACTGAGCTTTTGGAATCATTTGTAACAAACCCTGCATTAATTACCCTAAATAATATATTGGTCAAGGAGAAGGTAGGATTTTAGTGAACGGTCAAGGAGGAAATTGAAGTCATCAAATCCTGTACTGGTGTGCACTCCTCCTCTTACACTTTACACAGTTTCTACATTTTTTCCTCATTACCTCTTTATAAATTGGTGATACAGGAGAGCTTGATAGGATTGAAGCAGAAAACTGTATGGGTGTAAGGAGATAAGAGAAGAGAAAATAAAAACAGAGCTTACCCTTCTTTTCACCTTTTTCAACACTCAGTATGCAAAGCAAGAGTGGGAGCAGTGAGGGCATGTCTTTGTGTGATGAAAACATAGCAATCAAATGAGCTTTCCCTTTATTTCTTCCGCCCTCCATATTTGACTCCACAGATGCCAACCAGAATAAAAATTGCAATTGTGAGGGGGTTCCGGGAAGAGTAGGCAGCATGAGCATACCCCTATGGCTGTCATTCTCCATGGGTAAGGAAGCATAACTAACCACACAGGATGGGTACCTGAAGTGAAGAAATGCAGGTCCTAATAAAGCCATTTTCATAGGTATTGCCCGTGATGACTGCGTATCCTAACACTAAGGCTTTCAAAATTTTCTTAAAATGACTCAAACCCCGTTAATGTTTAATAAAATGTTGATTATAAAAACATTGCTAAACCTCAGGTAAAGATGCCTGAGATAATCGAAGTTAGTTTTCATGACGTAGTATTTTATTGGTACATGCAGATGCTTTTCTTCTTTTATATACTCGTATCTCCTCCCTTTTACCATCATAGCCCCCATCTTTCCTTTCCTCAAGGCAACCATTCTATTCTTCCTATTTTTGTTTTAATTTGTATGAGTTTCTTTGCAGATTTCATGAGTTTCTCTTGAAAAGCATAATGGATATTTTCAGATTCAAAAAATTCTAATTAAAATATTTATGGAATATTAGCTTATAGCAGACTAAAATTGGTACATTATGCAACCTCAATAAAAGTGTTCAAGCAATGCTTCTAGGAAACACTTGAATACTGGAACAAAAATGCTACCAAATTAAGAGTTGATGACAACGTCTCAAAATTTGCAAACACACACACAATGTGCATGGATGTATAAATTAGTTACTCAGGCTGCCATAACAAAGTACCACAGACGGTGTGGCTTAAACAACAGAAATTTATTTTCTCACAGTTCTGGAAGCAGGAATGTTCAAGATCTAGGTTCAGCAGATTTGCTTTCTGTAGAAAGTTCTCTCCCCAGCTAGCAGATGTCTGCCTTTTCACTGTGTCCTCATCTAACAGAAAGATAGAGATTCTCTCTGTGTGTGTATCTCTCTGTCTCTGTCTCTCTTTCCCTCTCCCCCCACCTCTATTCTTATAAGCCCACAGAACCTATCAGATTAAGACCTCACCATTGTGACCTGATTTATCTTTAATTATGTCCTAAAAGCCCTACCTCCAAATGCAATCACATTGAGTATTAGGGCTTCAACATATGCATTTGTGGTAGATACAGCTCTTTTCATAGCAATGTATGCCTCACACAAAAGACATGCACAATGGAGAGAAAGTTTTCACTTTTTAAAGTTCTAAATGAGGAAGTTTCCTTTGATATTTGTTCTTATGCCTATAGATAATGTACTATCTAATGTCATTTATTCATTAGCCTTTTTTATCAATGAATAAATAACATTAGATACTACATTATCTATAGGCATAAGAACAAACGCCATAAGAAAATTTTTTATTTGAAATGTTGAATCAGTGCACAACCTACTTTCACTGGAGTAAA
Organism: Lyroderma lyra; assembly: GCA_004026885.1. Taxonomy (NCBI): domain Eukaryota; kingdom Metazoa; phylum Chordata; class Mammalia; order Chiroptera; family Megadermatidae; genus Lyroderma; species Lyroderma lyra. Next base: position 6,316 of record PVJL010010838.1, read on the forward strand.
AAATTCATCAGAGAAGAGATGGAACATCTACCTTCTCGTGGCTTACATTATAGTAGGTGAAGACATACAATAAACAATAAATCAAAATAAAAATATAATTATACAATATGTTGGAAATTGTAAGCTACTATAAAAAAACAAAATTAACAGGAATAAGAAACAATGAAAGAGGAGTGTCAGCATGTCACATGAAGAAGATAACGTTTCAGCAAAATGTGGAGATTAGGCAATTAGTCATACAACTATATGAGGGAAGAAGAGTCTAGGCAAGAGAACTGTGAGGGCAAGTGTCTAAAGAGAGAATATTTAAAACAGCAAGATGACAGTTGGCTAGAGCAGAAAAAAGAAAAGTGGAAATGAGGTCAGAAGCCAGATTGCATAGAATTGCATAAGGATTTAGTTGTAAACTCTTTGGCTTAAACTCTCAGAGAAAATGGAAATTATTGGAGCACTTGAGCAGAAGAGTATTGTAATCAGGTTTAAGTTTTAAAACAATTCATCTTGTGGCTCTATTGAAAATTGAAGAGGCCAGAGGCAAACATGGAATCAGAGGCCAGCTAGGTAAGGGTACTAGAGTAATACAGGCAAGAGGCAACTACTTGTCTGTGGAAGCCAGTAGCACTAGAGTGGGTAGTAATTAGTGGGATTCTGGTATATTTTGCCAGTACTGTTCAAATGAATTTACAGATCATTTGTAAGCAGGTGATTTAGCACAAAAGTACACAATTGATTTGTTTATGATATTATCATCACTATAAAGTAAAAATATTCCAATGAAAGTAGGCTGTGGATTGATTAAACATAGACTATGTCACCATGTCTAGTGCATTAGAAATCAGTGCACTAGTGAAAGGTACATTTAGAGTAAGTAAAACGATTGACTATTTGTCAAATAGGTCTCTCTCTCTCTCTCTCTCTCCCCCTCCCTCCCTCTCTCTCCCTTCCTCTTCCTCTCTCTCCGTGTGTGTGTGTGTGTGTGTGTGTGTGTGTGTGTGTGTGTGTATTACTATATATATATATAGTAATAACAATTTAAAATTTTCAAATACATCCAGTTATTGTAGATTATGATATGATATATTCTGTTGGCCCAAAGTGCCTTAGAATGAGATCTATCAATACCTATTTGTTATTCAAGCTCAAAAGTCCCTCTGGAGGCGTACCTGAAGATTTTTAACCCTGGATGCAGTCTCACTTTTGATCACATTCTGGTTTAGGTTGATAACCACATCAGTTGTAACAGTCTCCACTAACTAGAACCTAACTTCTTTATATGGTAGTGATTTCTAATCCATTTCTACTCTCAAATTTCAAGGTTGAATTCTCAGTGAGGTTTGTCTTTGTGTCCAAAGGAAAGTCTGCATATGTCCCAGTTTGGATATGAATGACTTAATAGACATGAGGTCGCTGAGTACATATCTTGCCTTTCAGAGATTCCCGGGAAAGCAATTCCTAGTTCTGATATTTGGTGTTCATTGAAGGTATGTAGTCCCGGAGGGGTTCAGCTTAGTGCTGTTGGCTCCCCCTTGCCACAGGTAGTGTTCTAGATTGTTTTTAGTATTTATCTATGCCACTGCAATATAATGTTCGTACCCTGAAATAAAATAGCAATCACTGTATAAACCTTATTTCAGATGTAAAAATGTAGAAATAATTTTGTGGAGTTTTTTGATAAAAAAGTAAAATATAAAATAAAATTTCAAAGGAAAACTTCAGTGAGTAGATGCTTAAGGAAAGGCTGTCCTCTAGTCTGGAGAGCTGCATCGTACTGGCAGGAGTTTGGAAAGTCTTTGCTATGAGAGATAAAAGCTTTGTCCTGCCATGCAGACGCCTTGGGTCCCGGCTGTTTATTTCTGAAAATTTGGTCTACAAAGAAAAAATAGGCTAAGGAATCAATTTTAACAAGACAGCACAGAGAATAGAACTTCTTAGCATGTGACTCTGAATATCTCTTGCTTCAGTTTACAGATTATGTCCCAAGATTTTGCCTCAGCTATTTTTTTACCTGCCTGCAAGCAGAGAAGCTTGATATAAATCAGGTCCCCTGTCAGTGTCATAAGTATTGAAACTGCCATGGAGAGTACCAACACCATAGAAATCATCAAAAGGAATGTAGAGACTGAATGCAGAAGTGCAGAGAGGTGTATGTACATCATAAGCATATATCCCAAGGTGTCAAGGCTACGCATTGAAATGGATATGGTTGTATGTTTAAGTGTGCTCTTAAAACAAGTCTAAATGAAATACAGAGAAATATAAAAGGAGACCTAACACAGATTCCAAACATTTATAATGGGAAAAAGGATGTCTTATCTGCTAATAGGGGTTTTAAATAAACCAAGTGATTTTTGATAAATTTAAATGAGATGAAATTGGTTTCAATTCAGTAAGAACATTTAGCTGGGAAAAATTAAATAATCAGAATGGAAAGGTCACTTAAGGGTTTGAAATGAGGTGAAAAGTATGGTACTATGATAATCTGATTATCATTAATATATCCTTCAGTTCCCTGGATTTCTTTATATTTTTATTGCTTAATATAGAGATGATTAAAATTTGGGAAGAATGAATAATAAGTCAGTGAGTTAGGTGACAGAACAGGGTTTGATCTATGCTTTATAATTACAGTTTAATTTATATTTTATCTCAAGGAATAAAATTATTTTAATAGGTAATTTGCATTCCATTGGAAACTATTGGAAAAAATAGATCATGAATTTAAAGAATATTTGAAAGATTTAGGAACTTTAATCACACAGATGCAAAATATCAAAATTTATGTAGGAAGATGGTAGGACTAAAATAAATTATATTCTGACTGAGAACTCTGTGTAAAATAAACAAATTTAATTTATGGTTTTCTTTTTTAATATCAGATCAGAAAACTAATTTTATCATTTTTAATTCCATTTTTTAACTTTAATTGAACTTCTGAATACTGAATCAGCACAAAGTAATACTGATATTGGCCAAGAAAACATTTGGCAGTGGATACAAATCATTTGGAATTTCTATTTTGCTAATGTCTTTTGGCTCTAGAAGAAATTAGGAAAGCTTCCATCTTTTAGTCTATAAAATTATCTATTGATATCATTTCCTCCCTATTTGGTAAAAAATAGCACTATTAAGAGAAAGAGAAGATGCTTAATATATTGTCATCCTTATCATTTGCCGTTTAATTTATTGGGCACTATGATATATTTTAATTTGACTGGCTTATACATATATAACAAATCATTTTACATAAAGTTTTATATATAGTATAACTATATAACTATATTACATATAGTTATATAGATATAGTTACATAGTATAAACTAGAAGATTAGTCTAGTCATGTGTAATGTCATATTAACATTTTCAAAATACTTCTAATAATAAATATTATATAATTTTATGAAATGTTTTGTGATTTTACAAAGCACTCTAATGACAACAGCATTTTTGTATGTTAAAAATATAAAATTTTCTGTTTTCCTGTTGGGGTGATCAGTTTTAGTAGCTACACAAATATTTATAATGCCAGATGTTATGACAAAAGTAAATTATATGGCTAGAAATAAATATGGGAGTAGAGTTTGTTGAGATTGATATAAAATAATGAACAAGGGAACAGAACCAAATATTAATGCCTGAAAACATGAGAACTTGGGGTAGGGGAATAGTAAAAAAGAAAAATATTAAGAAGAATACATAAAGAGTCTTAACATTTAGAGAATCAGGTATTTAGTGATGTAGAGGAGATAAGAGAGGGACATAAAAGGGACTGAGAAAATAACACATGTACTTTGCCTAATGTATGAATGTATAATGTTCTAGTTTGTTTGAAGTCTACAGCTCATCGAAGAGCATCCAGTGCACAGCTAAGCTTTTGTTTGATGAAAAACAAAACAGTTTCTTGTTCAAATATGTAATTTTCTAAAATCTCATATATTTTTAGTATGAATTTGCGTTAATTGCATGGTGCTTAGATGTAGTTCTCAGTAGCTCAGTAGCTCACTTTTAGAGCTACATTTATTTTTCCATAAATGAGTCTTTCAACTCTTCAATAAATACCCTTTCAATATTTGATACGGTGGAATATGTGTGGTTGCTGTCTTATCCTAAATTAAATGTTTATTTGAGACACTTCATTTAAAGTGTTTTCATTTTCTACTCATTTTAGTTGGAAAAGCAATCATGCAGACTCATTCAAGCTATCTTTTCCTCTGACATTATTGTTTTTTTAGTGGTAAAGTAACCTGAAAAAGAGAAGAAAATTAAAATGAAAAAGACATGCAAACGAATTGTAGCTTCCAGTCTTTACAATGATGTACTGCAACACAAAAAGAAATGTTTAACAGCAGTCTCTGGCTGTGCCAATTCAGTACACAAAGACCTATTTGTTCATTTGCAACAAAGAAATAACAAAAAGAATTCCACTGGGGGGAAATTTCTTACTTAATAGCCACACTGATGGCATGTGCATTTTTATTTTTATGCATTAGCACATGGGGCCAATACGATTTCATTATAAATAAAGAACTTGTTCTTTTGAGAGAAAATAGCTAAGTAGTAGAAAGTATTTTTTCCATTGATTGAGATTGCAGACAACATGTCATAGGGTCTATGTACAGAACTGTCCCTATTCATTTATTTCTCTATCTACTGATGATTTTCACTATTTTATTTTGTACTCCCACCATCACCAATACTCACACCTCAGGCATAATTTTACAACTCTTTCCCACGTTAAGAATAAAATCTCTGATCTTTATTTATTTATTTATTTTACTTTTTAATGTGATATTTAGGAATAGTGAAAGATTCATCTAGAAAGGCATCTTCATAAATTCTGAACCAATCTATTTATTTCAACTTGATGTAAACAGACAAGCATGCATTTGAAGCATGAGACAAGGCCCCAGGAACTTCAGGAGCAAGCCTGTCAGAAGTTAGCTAATAGAAACAGAGCACCCAGTTGCATTTGTATTTGAGAGAAACAGCAAGTAAGTCTTTAATTGTAAATATTTTATGCAATATTTAGAATATAATTATCCTAAAAATGTAATTATTGTTTAGCTGAAATTCAGATTTAACTCAGTGTCCTTTGTTTTATCTCACAATGCCTTTGCAAGAAATGTTGCGATCTTGGCCATTGAGCTGCATCCCCATTTTCTATCATTTCAGTAGGAAGAAAAACCTAAATGACGCCATTTCTCCTTCATTATTATAGTTAATTACTAAGCACTAAAATAAAGCAAAAAGTGCATGATTAAAATTTACCAAACATCCTATTAAATTAACAAAATGTTAGACCATTCCCTTTATGTCTCCTCAGTGAATCTAATTGAAGCTGTATTTTTTCTGTAATCACTAAATGTTTTTTATTCTATATCAAATAGTTTAAAATTTTGTAATTCTATTTTGTATATTTCAAGTCATAGAAAAGTACCCCAAAATACTATATATATTGTCTATTATTTGCTTTATGGTCTAATAAGAAAATTCTCTTGTGGATATGTGTATATCTGAGAAATACTGTCTTTTGGGCCTTACCCCTGAGTTTTATTCAATAGTCTCTGGAATAGGACATAAAAGGAAAATAAGGACAATGAGAAAGAAAATGGCAAGCTTTTCTGGGTAACATTTCATTTATACTTTCTTTTTTTTTCATTAATAGTTTTAGGTGTACAAAACAACATAGTGTTTAAACATTTACACACCTCGTGAAGAAATAACCCCAGGAAGAAGTCTGCTACTCATCTGACATGATACATAGCTATTATAATACCATTGACTATACTCCCTGTGCTGTACTTTATATCCCATGACTGTATATATCTATATATATGTATATACATATATATAATATATAAGTTAATTAGAGTTGACATACAATATTATTTTGTGTTAGTTTCAGGTGTATAGCACAGTGGATAGGCACTTATATAATCTATGAAGTGATCCCCTCCATAAATTCAGTACCCATTTGGCAGCCTACATGGTCTTTACAGCATTATTGACTGTATTCCCTATACTGTATTTCACATCCCCATGAGTATTTTGTTACTACTAATTTGTACTTTCTAATTCCTTCCTACTTGAATTTTAGAAATCTTTCTAGAGATGTGCAAAGAACAACAGTAAAAATCATAAAGATATTAATAATTTTAACAGTAGAAGTATATCAAGCTCAGCTGCTTAGATAGTCACACTATTGAAAATAAGGGATTTAATTAAGAGAAAAATTTATTGGGAAGGCCTCGGTTGGTGGTGGTTAAGATTCTACTGAGGCGACCTTCTCTGTAGTAAACTCCAGTGAGGGCAGGAAAGACAAAATCTGTATTTTCCTGCATGTCTGTGGCTGTAACATAACGATTAGTTCATTTACATGGGTATGCAAGAAGATTTCTTGAATGAATGTCTCCCCCTTAAAATAGGTTTACTTGTTACGCATTTGCTGGATTATCCAAAAATCATGGCATAGCACATTGTACTGTCATCAGGGAATTACAGATCCATTCATTTTATAATGAAAACATATTAAGGGATTTTCTGAAGTTTTTGGTTGATGCTACAAGATTTCATTATATTAGTAAGTTAATGTATTAATTTTAAAAACATGTTAAATTATTCTCTTATTCATAAGATATTATTCATGGGATAAGAGATATCATGAACTTTCCTCCACATTAACAACCTTTCAAGTACCATCTGGAAAATGGTGATTTATACCATGATTTATTACTCTTATGTCATCACCTTCAAATAATTAATGTCACTGTAATTGTGGGGTGCAACATCTATCATATCTCTGTATTTCTATAGATATGAACAGTGCTTTGCATATTTGTCTTCACATCTGAGATTTGTACTTGCTTGCAAAGGTTTAAAGTTTAATGTTCCAAAAATTAAGACACATAAAAACTTTATAAGAAAATGTCACCTAAACACACAGATTACTTTTAATGGGTAAGAGTGTACATTTAAATGAATTAAAAAATTTAAAATAATCATTTGCTATAGAACTACTTACATTAATCCTCCTTAATCTGAAGTGTTTGATACTCTATTTATTTTAATCATACAACAAAATAGTGCTGTTTTTCTGGTTGAATTAACTATTTTGTGCCAACCATTTTATGATACTCTGCATACTGCAAAGCTCTATTATTGCCAGTCTGAGATTGGCATGTTGTGCCACCATAATTCAGGGTAAGACATAGCAAGATGTGAATTCTAGACCCAAATAAGTCAGTATATAGTATATCTTCTTATCTGATGACCTATCCTGAGGGAAATACAAAATGATGTCTCTCCCAGATGACAGGAATGTGAGTTTGTCTTATTAAAACAAAATGTCATGGGAACAATACTAAACCTGAACTATAATAATATCTGAAAGAAAAATTTTAGGCATTTTTTCATATTTTTTTCTCTTTTATAAAAATATTTTATAATATATATTTGTTTTTTTAAAAATATAGTAAAATAACTGTTCTCAACAAAACCCCACTATTAAAACAATGTTTAGATAGAAGCTAGAAGAATAGACCTAGAGTCCTAGGTCCAGATTACAAACTAATGGCAGAATAATCTACAAGGTATTTAAAATGCACCATTTTTAGCTTCCTTCTTTATGGAGTAAAGGAATTAGGATAAAATTCTGCACGTTTAAAATTCCAAAATCTATAATGTGACAACTCAAAGATGTCTCCATTATCTCTTTTCTCTTAACAACACCAAAAATACCCCACAAAATTATATAACCCTTAAGATTTATAATATTCTCAAAACATAATTTTGTGAATATTTTGAAATTAGGATACAGTAACTCATATGTTAAAACCTTTCATCATGATGTATATCTATATTTAAAAATGTAATGGATTCCAACTTTTAGCTTGATAAATCATTATTATTAACAAGGTTGGTCACAAAATGTTATTAGTCAATTTTATATAAATGTCAGTTGTGCCTTAATCATTAAAATGTAGGCTTTATTTTTTCACTGGATAAAATTAGAGTGAAAGGGTGTGAAAGGAGTATAAAGCAAAGAAAATACAACAGAGGAGGAGATAGGTAAAGAAAGAATGAAAAAGAAAAGTAGAACTTCTTTGATAGTGTCAGAGCCTCAAGCAAACTCTTCAGAGTGAAATACATGGAAAAATTCCCAAGCCATTATAAATATTAAGGTGAGATTAAAATCCTAGTAGGTTTATAATAAATATTTTGATGTAGCATAATCGTGTAAATACACAGCATGTCTAACACATAGAATATTTAATTATTTTGAATTTTTTAACATTGTAAGTCTGATTGAAATTCTTATTAGTTGTATAAATATTTGTTTTCACTTTATTAACACTGAAAGTAGCATTAATTATTTTTTTTATTTCTTTTTTTACAGACTGTTAAATCTAACCAACTCATTTTAGCTTCTATAAAGATTCTGGGAATATGGAAGATAAGGAAAAAAAATACTTTAGTGATTGAGATTCTGACTGACAATAACCTACACAAGCTTATAGTATAGGGAGGAGAGTGGTTTAAAGAGAAAATAATTTATTATATTGTGGGTTGATTTTTAAAACTAATAATTAAAACATGAACAAATATATAAATGCAAACAGCATAAAAATGATATTAATAAATAGAGAAGCAGAAGATGCTAAAGGAAAGAAATTACATTTCTTCTGGGTCTTGAAAATTAGATTATATCCAGATTGTATGCAAGATCAAAGAAAGGTAACTTGTAAAATTGAATGTGGAAATGTTGGATGGCATTCATTGTGAACTCGCTACTGCAAAAATCTTGCTGAAAGAGACTGCAACCTGCAACGTGGTTGGTCTATTGCTTTCAAACCTGATTTACATATATTTTTATTGCTAAGACATTTCTACTTCTTGCTGTTCCAAAACATTTAAATGTCTTTTCTTGAAAATTACTGTTAACAAATATCTGCTTTGTGTTTATAGACAAGGAGTATAGGTTAAAAGTGCTTTGGAAAATAGCTTCCTATTGCCAACAAGTGAGATGCCTTCAAGCAGGTCTAAGGGAGCCATTCTTCCAACTTTTATGTTCTAAATGTGTATGTAGATTGCTGTTTATCAAAAATTAATATATCCACAGATCCCTGTAAAATATATAAAACATTAATACTATATGTAAAATTTACAGTTTAAACATAAAATTCAACCACTCATTTTCAAATGTAGATCAGTATACATACATTATATTAGGAAAATGAAATAGATATTGGACCAGATTTCTTTCTCCCACAAACACACAGTGGCATCAATTCATCCAGCAACTATGTGTTAAATATTCCAGACATTATACTAGATTCTGGGCTTATTATTAAAAACATAATGGACATGACACTAACCTTATACTTTAGAATGCTGGTGGAATTGGATATGCGCAGAAGTAAAGTTCATGATATAATGAACTCCTACACAGTTAGTCTGGATCTATGGTCAGTATCTTTTAGTAGCTCAAAGAAATGAAACCTTATGTAGTATGAAGTGGGCATTTTAGGCCCCTGAATTTTTGGCATTTTTTTTCCTCTAAAGAGAGCTTTTTCTCTAAAGCTCTAAAGAAGAAAAAAAATTATTACAAGTAAAAGGTAGGCAGAGCTAGTGCCCAGCACTCCAATCCACTTTAGAGAGGTGATAGTCTTGTTTCAATGAAAGTATCTTTTTCAATCCTTTTCTAAGATATTATGTGGTTGCCAGGTCAGAGAATGTCCATCTTTTCACATTTGGGTCCCTTTACTCTTAGCACACTTCTGAGGTTCTTTCTAGGAATTTCTTGTACTTCTAATAATTTTTATTAAGCCTATCATTTAAACCTGAAGCATGCATGATTTTTTAATCACACATATGATGAAAAGTTAAGAGGAATCTTGACATTGATATTTGATCTCACTTATTTAAACTACATCATCCCACCCTTACCTACATCCCATTTGGGCAGAATTCCCCCATCTATATTTGGAATAGAGAAATAGAAAAAGCAGGCTGACTGCAGATAAACTATTTTCTAAGAAATGAAAGGACAACCAGTGTGTACACAAAATTTTTCTCTAAACAAATAAATCAGAAAAATTCTTACTCCCCTATGACTCATGGGACACACAGCAAAGAGGACAATACGGAGCCAGGCCCTTCCTCAATAGAAAACACCAGAAATGAAACAAAGCTCCCATTTTGCACGAATAATATGCATTTTCCCCATAGGTGACCTGTCTGATCTGATCTCCTATTATTCTGTCCCTCCAAGCCACACTAAAGTGAGTTTGCTCCTATACTATGACCATGTTTCCCCTTAAAGGAAGTCTATTCCCACCATTTAAAATGTCTTTTTTTAAGGATTCCATGCCATTTGCAATTTTGTTTCATTTAGATCTCTTTTCAAATGTCACCTTATCTTGGAGTCCTGCCCAGACCACACTTTCTAGACAGACTACAGCATCATGACCATGCTTTATTTGATTTGTAGCTCTTATGACTATCTGGCATTTCATTCTATACTTAGGTTCTATTTTTCATCATTTTCTGTTTCCTCAACTGGAACTTTATTTCCTTGAGGATTTTGTTTAATGTTTTTACCCCAGTGTCTAGTACAGTGCCTAAGAACTATAGCTGTACAATGTTGGTTGAATAAACAAAGTGAGTGTGTGGCATCATTATGTCTAATAGGGAAAATCTAGGTTTATTCTTGCTAGGTTTATTCTTCTTTGGAGCATAGAAAGGTTTAAAATAATTGCAAATATAATTAATTTAATAAACCTAAGTATGGTAAGAGAGTTGGGCTTCTTTTATTGTATCAAAAAATTAATTTTAGCCATTTTGAGTCACCTAAAGATGGGCAGTTTTGATTTACTGTTTATATAATATCCCCCAAAAACTTGTTAAATTCTATGTAATAATTAAAGTAGATCGGTGGTTAACATTTAGGTTTTGATATCAGAGAGATTTGGCATGAAATCTCTGCTCAGTCACATTTTCTCAGACACATGAGCCGATTTCTTTATGCCTCAGTTTTTAAAACTGTGAAATCAAACAGGTAATATTGACTCACAATGAATTGCTTACATATATTAAATTATTTACAGTACTACGTGCATAATAATATATAGCATAAAGTAAATGTCTATAACTGTCATAAGGTTAGTGTGTCTGGTGTTTCAAAGGCCAGTATTCAATAGATCACAATTTTGAATAAGGAAAGGTTTATTGATCGAGAAGGAGCCAACTAAGAAGAGGGAAACTTCCAAAAATCTTTCAAATTCACTTTAAGAGCGCCCCAGGTTCCAGGGTCCTACATTTCCAGGGAAGAGAGTAGTGTTGGAGCAAGAGGTAGGTGAAATCTCCAGACAACCAGATGCTGATAAGGATCCAAGTAAGACTATTGAATCATTAAATCTCTTCCTGGTAGATCAAGTCAGGTTCTGATATACCTGTAAAACTGATAAACAGTCATTCTTTTCCATACATTTCTTCACCTCTTCAGCCAAGACTCCTTCTGACAAGTGGCTGTTTTTGTAAAACACTCAAGCCTCAAGCTAGAATCCCCTAGCATATTTGTAGCAGGATCCATCAGCCTCAGTAAGAGCAAGGGGTAGGAAGCATTTCACTCTTGTTACATGTTAATGAACAGGTGTTATACAACAGTATAGAAACAATAATATACAATTTATGTGCACTTACAAAGAAATGTACCTTTAAAAATGTGGTAATCCCTGAAGATCTAGATCGGGTATAAATTCAAACGCCTCTAGGAGTTAGGCAAGTAACATGTGAATGAAGCTAGATATGGGACATCTATAGCAAACTAGAGACTCAGGTGTTATCCGAAGGAGGGCCCTGAAGCTCAGCTCTGGCTAATAGTTACCAGGTGGTAAAGCTGGACCTGTATTGTGGATACAATGTTGTTGTTTTTGTATTTTGCTTTATTTTCAAAAGACAAAAAATACAGAGGTTTTTGTAAAATTTATGATTTTAAAATATTGTCAACTTAGTATTATCTCCTGTTGGTTTCCTGTTTGTTGAGATCTAGAGTACATTGTACATTTCCCTGTATGGGACTGGAATGGCATGCCTCAAGGCCACTAGGCTTTAGAATTATTATAAACTTGCATTGCTGTACTTATCACACTGGTATCATTACTGGATCATATCTCAGTTGTTTCTACTATAGTGTGAGCACCTTTTGGCGGTGTCTTCATCATGGTTACATTATAGCACTTAGTGTAGTACTCAGTCCATACGAGTCATTCTTTATAGTGTTAACACTAAATAAATCCAGATGAAAGGCCTAGAATTCTGTATGATTGTACCTGAAGTGATTAAGGGTAATTGCAGCTCTGAGGAAAGTTATTAAAAATCTTGGGTTGGTACAACCAAGGGAAGGAGGAACTCTTACTACAGAAAACATGGGATAGAATCACTTAAATGAAGAACATAGCATACCATTTGTATTTTACAATGCCACTGGAATTTTAGGGTGAGGCAGTTCTTCTTTGAAGATACCTCCACCATTCCAATACCTGTAACATCCCTAGACTATCACCACTAAATGTTGTGAGAGCATCCTTATTATTATAAGAATCCATAGTATATTTTTTGTGTCCCCTGTTGAGAATCACTGGAGGGAAAGGCTATAAATAAGAAATCAGTAGAGTCACTAACAGATAGAAATATGGAATGAAAACAACATTTTTCTTTGTTATTTGTCTTTTAAGCAGAGCTAAGACCCAAGCTTTCTGAATTCCACTCCAATTTAATAGAGGGATCTAGGACAGACCTTGGTCAAGTCATGGTTCACTAAGGTGAGAACAATTCAAGATGGAGTCTCTTAAGTAAAGCAGTTTTAAATACCAAAATTATCAACTCTAACTGCCTAATCCAAATGGGGAAAAAAAAAGATAGAAAAGAAAAGAAAAATCATTCAGAGAAGCCATGATTGCACAGTCATTAAAAATAAGCTTGGAACAAAAGTAGGTAAGGAATAAATAATTTAGCAAATTGCCTAAGAATATCTACTGCCTGCTTTTATATCTTTAAGTCATTTATGTTTGACTGAGTTAAAGAGAGGCAGAACTGCAGAGCCAAAGGAATTACTCTGTCTCCCTACCAGTCACACACAGCCAATTTATGATCTTAAATCACATGGATGCAGTAAGATTCTTAGGATCTCAAAATGAACTTACAAAACCTCTGACTCCTAAAACTGTTCTTTCTCGAGTTTTGTTAATCTGAATTTCCATTTCATTCACTCTACTCTCCCTTGTATCTACAATAGCATGTAGCATACAATAAAGAATAAATAAATATCCCTTGAATGAATGAGTGAGCAATGAGGAGGTCAATTCAATGTTTTTTTTCTTGCTTTTTAATATTTTTTAAAAATTACAGTTGACATGACATTATATGTTTCAGGTATACAACACAGTGATTTGGCATTTATATAACCTATGAAGTGATCAGCCTGATAAATCTAGTATCCATTTGACACCATGCATAGTTATTATAATATTATTGCCTATATTCCCTATGCTGTACTTTGCATCCCCATCAATGTTTAAATCTGAAATGTGAGTTATTCCTTCATTTTTTTCCTTCATCACATCCATCCTCTGATGCTAACCAATCCATCAGTAAATTCTTTGTGAGGAAGAGTATGCTAATTCAATATATTTGAACATAGTGATGTAATGTTCCTTTGTCTGTCTTTTCTTCTTCTTCCTTTCTTTTCTTTTAATGTAGTAAATGTGATACAAATTTTGCAGAATAAGGAAAAGCTAAAACAATTATTTTGTCCTACAGTTTGTCTTTAAAGATTGTAAGGGAAGCATATCAATTTTTCAGTTGCTAATGACATCAGGTTTTTTGTTTTTGTTTTTTAGTTATAATGGATCTTTTTTTTTCCTCTAGAGAACTAACAGAGTCTATTATACAAACAAGGGAAACTTCATAATAGAAAGGAGAGGGAGACAGAAGCTAGGAAGGTATAGCGTGGTGGTGCTAAGCAATTAGGCCCAAAGAAAGACCACTGAGAGAAACATTGTTGAAATGTCTTAGAGACATCATTGGATTAGACTTGTCAAATTGCTTATACTAGAATTCCAGGCCATTTGCTTTCTGTAAGGTTAAAGTGCCACCCTGACACCCTGCTGACCTCATATACATCTAAATTGGCCACAAAGGCAAAGACTTGGACCAAAACTAATTTAAATCTTGGCAGAATGCTTTATGATCACTGTGTTTCAGAAAGAAAACAAGAAGATAGTAGGCTCGTTTTCATAGACAGTTTTCTATTTTTTTTGACTCCTAGATTCTGGTGAGGTAGGGAACTTCCAGCCTTCCCCTCTCACAGTAGGGACTATAGAATAAAACCACTTAGATGAAATCTAGAATCTCTCTACAGCAACAGAGTATTTCAGTTTTTAATATAGTCATCCAGATCCCATTCTTTTGGTGTTGCTTATTTTAGTGCTTGGGACAAGGATCATAAGGAAATGGCAACTCTTTCTTAATCTCTTCACTATCTTATTTATGATATAATTTCTTAAGTCTAAAATTATCTCATGATATCTTCACCACTTCAGTTGCTTTGGCTTTGGCCTTGCCTTGCCTTTCACTTATGAACTTGTTACTATTCAGTGATCAAGCAAGGAGATAACTTTGAACCATCTGTATTAAACATTCTCACCAGCAAACTATTCAGAAAACTCTATGTCTAGTCTGTTTGTACTGTGTTATTGTTCCACTCACATCAGGCAAATCAAAAAAGACTTCACTTTACAACAGCAGAAGAAAACTAGGAGATCCGGACACATAGAGCAACAGCAGAGAGGGGTATATTCTAAATTGGAGAGCATAGCAATGTTAGTGAAGTATGCACCTGGTTTTACTGGTAGATTCTATTTCTAAATATATCTTGATTTTTATTCTCATAGCTATATACCACACAGTCACCAAAGTGCAAAACTAATAGAAATGTTTGTTAGCAAACAGACACAAAAGCAGTAATAGGCAAAAGAAAAAATCTGATGGTAGATAAGCAAATCTTCCCATAGATTTGGTCCTTGATCTGCCTTCTCTTAATCTGGGTATTGGAGAAGGTAGAGAACTGAAAGAACTTCTAGGACCAAGATTGCTGCCCATCAGGAAATAAACAGATTATTAGAAAGTGCACTCATGGATTATTGAGTACATTATTTATCCTATATCAAAATCTGAAATTATGTGGCAGTGATCAATCAATGAGATGTGATTGTATGTGTTTTAAAAAGGAGGTATATTTCCCCAAGAAATAATGAATATAGATTCATAGTGTTCAATAATTTTTTTTAGAAAATATAAATAAAAATGCTTTCTCTATCAATCTGGAAAAGCTCTCAAACATGATGTTACCTTCAGCATAAATTCTTTTTACTAAAGATAAAATGTTGATCTCAGAAGTATATGTAGAATTTATCTTTTCCTGCTTACAATCCTAAACAGAAGACGAAAATGTTAACACTTAAAAATGTTTCAATTTACATATATTTATTTGTTGCAAAACAGCATAACAAGATATTAAATAAAACAATTCAATTAAAAATATTACCTTACCTTGAATTTTGTGGGGAAAGTAAATGGAAATGTTAATTAACAGATAAAGGAAAATGTTTTAGATTTCTTTCAAAGAATTCTTAATTTTAAAATGCCACTATTTATAATACTGTAAAAATTACTACATTATGAATACTTAAATTCCTGGAAAAAATCTAAAATGTGATTTTTACAATGAGCAAAGTATATGCGTTATTTAAAAACTTCTTTAAACTTGTTTTTTTACTTTTTTGATACTCTTAGTTTCCCTTCATGTAAAGGAGTAGGCAGAATCATCTACACAGTGTAAAGTGCTTATTCGTTATTAACCTCTGCAGGAGTGGGAATTACTGATTTAGGCACTATAGGTTTACGAAAACAAATACCTCCCTTCTGTTTTGTAGTGTAACGTTAGTTTACACACACACACACACACACACACGCAACACATACACTTCCCACCCCTCTCACAAACCATTTATAAGTATCAAAGTATTTTCAAAGCATAGTATAGACATTAAAATAGTCCTCCACTTAATAGTCAGTGATTCTTGTAAGATATAAGTCTAATTTATCCATTTGCTGATTAAAACCAATCAATGGCTTTCCATGGACCTGAGGAAAAAAAACGCAAATTTCTTAACAAGGCCTTTAAGGCACCCCATGAGTTTCTCTTCTTACCCTTCCAACATCATTTCAAATGACTCTTCTTAATATGCTGCAGAAAATTGGTTTGCTTTCAATTTCTAAAACACCTAGACTGATCATTTAGACATTAGCGTTCATGGCTGGCTTTTCCTCACCCTTTGATTCTATTTTAATATACATATATCCTTTCCTCTGATCTCTGTTTACCTTGACTACTCTAAAAAGTAGGCTTCTCTCATCCTATTAATCTCTACCTCAACATCTTCCATTTTTAATCAGGGAACTTATATTAATTTTAATAACATTAATTTTTGTTGACTTACATGCTTTTATTTCTCTCTCCATCCTGAGTTCTATCATACTAAACATTTTAAGGATAAAGACTATGCCTTTTTCATTCACCGATATATACCCAGTACATGACATCATACCTATCACATAGTAAGTTCTTGGATGTATCTATTAAATAAACAAATTTTTGCTGTTTCACACTTTTCTGTGTTGTCAGAAAATAATCTGTCTTCTCTGCAGTCAGCTAGTAAGGTCAATCTCTCTGTTTAAGAAAAAGCTAATCTTGTTCATGCTGGATATTTTATTAAAATAATATTCTGTCTAGTATAAATTTTTCCACAGTCTTTTAAATAATTAATTTCAAATAAAAATGCATTCAGATATATCTGAGTTGGCAATATGGATATATAACTTTTCCAGTGGTTCTCAATCTTCCTAATGCTGCGACCCTTTAATACAGTTCACGTTGTGGTGACCCCTGTAAAATTATTTCCGTTGCTACCTCATAACTGTAATGTTGCTACTGTTGTGAATGGTAATGTAAATATCTGATATGTGTTTTCCGATGGTCTTAGGTGACCCCTGCGAAAGGGTTGTTCGACCCCAAAAGGGTCGCAACCCACAGGTTGAGAACTACTGTTTTAAGTAATATGTTCTATGTCTAATCCTATCTTGATTTCATAATATTATTTTGTCCTAATTTACCATCTATTCTATGTGTTAATAAAGTGAATATATTTCCAGTATGCTCATTATGTAGTTAAATTTGTCACATATAATTTACTTGTATTACTTCATTAAATCTTTGTCAGTTCATTGAGGTAGACATAATCATCTTTGTTTTACAAAGAGAATATTGAGAGAGAGAAAAAGCTTGCAAAAGAATAAAGACTTAGATACGTGCAGAACTGGGACTTAAAATCATATTTGCATGCTAAAGGACGACTATTGAAACTTTGATAGAAATGTATTATACATTTAGTTTTATTTTCAACTTTGGAGAAAATTTATGTCACTTCAAAATGCATAAGCATACTAAAACAAAGAATTTTCAACATTACAGACTTTTTGAAAAACAGCCTCAAAATACAGACTTATTTTATTGCTGGAGGCATCATCATTGTAAGAAAAGTGTTATTTTTTTATAGAGTAGAAGTTTCTATTTTTTTAGTGGCAGGAAAATATTCTATCAAGTTACCACAAAAAAATGAGACCCAAAGAAGATACAGAACTGAAAAATAACTGAAAATGAGAAAACAAACATAAAATACATAGAGAACAATATACTTCTTGTCATAAAAATCACCGAAGGTGTATGGTATCCGGGAAAAAAGAGTGTGCATGCCATACTTTATTTTTCATTTTGTTTTGTTTCTGAGTTCAAGGTTAGAAAAGTGAAATACAGTAGATTATAAATTAGAATCTACCCAGCCTGCCAGACAAGCACAAAGTATTGCCTTAATCGTTTTTTTTTTAGTATTATATCCTAACTTTAAAACATATGTCTGATGATGAAATTATAAAAATGATTTGAAATCTTCACTGTGACCTCATTTATAGTGTATTAATGTTTACTGAATTGAGAGGAGAGTAGAAAATATATTTAACCCAACTTTGCTTTTCTTCATAATAGTGATTCTCTAGACTCCTCAATTTTCTATATTATTGAAAATGAAATCTATTGGCATGATTTAGCTTTAATATAAACTAAAAATTCTCTTCCTAACTTAGCTGACACACTAAAGAAACAGCAGGCTTTAAAATTCATCTGAGGGAGTTCCCTGATGGTGTAGTGGCTTAAGGCTTTGGTGCTGGCACTGTCAGTGCTGCGGCCTGGGTTCGATTCCCAGTCAGGGAGCTACCCACATACCAAAAAGAAAAAGAAACAAACAAACAAACAAACAAAGAAATAAAATAAAATTCATCTGAGCAAATCCCATCAGCAGAGGGCAGAACAGATGACATTGTCTATATGAAATATGAAACTATAAAAATATAACTATTTTTAGTTAAATAATTTATGCATATTTTGAGCCTTGGATTATTTTCAGCAATTGATATTTTAATAAAAATGAAAAGAGTGTTGCTAGTAAGGTACAAAAACTCACCAAAAATTCATAGCAACAGAACCAACTATTAGAACAGAGCATATTTTCCCGTTTCATGGAGGCCGAAATCTAGACAACCATTACATACACTGTCCATCTACAAGTTCAAGGACCTCAAAATTATCCTTTAACTTTATAGACAAGAAGACTTTTTCTTTTTTCGTCTCTATAGGCACATGAAGAACCTATCTATGAATGGTTATTTCAGTAGTTTTCCTTTGTTCCTTCTTTCCTGAACTTAACAATTGGAGACATGCTGTGTATTATAGACACACATAAGTAAATGTTCTTAGTAGTCTTCTTATCTCTTTTGTTCATAGACAAACTTAGTTATTAACACATTCTCCAATGCACTTTGTATCTACTTCCAATACTGGATTTTATAGAGACATTTCAAGGTTTGCACTCAGTTTTCAATGTTTTTATTGGGTAGCAAATGAGACAGTGGTCTCTCTCATGAAAAAAAATAATTAAATTGTATATTTTATTATCTTATAGAGGTTATATTCACAAAAATTAATTACATGTATCTCCAGCTCTTAGTCTACTTTTTTTGCTTTCATTTAGAGCAGATTCCTACAAAAGTATTTCATATGCGCTCTCCTTTCCCTCCTCTACCTTTCCTGAATTTAGATAATGTTTAGTATGAAGATTATCCCTGAAAACTTAAGAGGTCAGAGCGTTTCCATTTTCTTACAACCACTGAGTAAGACTACTACATCTCTTCCGTTTGTGGATGTCACTAGGAACCCTGTATCCCCATAATAACTCCCATTACCACTTCTCTGGTTTTCACTCATCTACCAGCAAAGAATCAATTCTCATTGATTCTCCAGTCTCCAGGACCGAAGGTTCTCTTCACAAGACTCACATATCTCCCAGTCTCACTACATTTACAACTTACCAAAATACAGCTTTCAGAACACCAGGCCTCACCACATTTTGTACTTTATTCTGGATGATGTAAATCACCACAAGAAGCCCAAGACTCTCAGGTCACCCCACATGCATTCAGAATCCTCTGTGTTCCTTCTTTATGATCCTGTCTCCCTCTTCCTAAGATGAAATCTTTACAATGTGCCTATTGAAGCTGATAACAAATTGTCTTCAAAATTACCTACATTCGAAACACGGTACTAAATGTCTTTTTTACCCTTTCAATCTCACTGAAAATTGTCTCTTTCCTTGGAACATGGCTTCTCAAACCTCTCAGTACTTTCTCTCCACACTTTTCATATGATTAGGCTAGGAAATGGGGTGTGTTGTCCTTGCTGCTTTCAAACGATCTTTTCTCTTTCTCCATTAAACACTCCTTGTTGAGTCGTATGTCAGGAGAAGATAGCACCCAACATGCCTGAATATTATAGTCATCTATCAATTCCCCAGTTAATTGCCTTTATTTAGTCAATACTTTAACTCCTAGCTCTCTGTTTGCCTTTAACACTATTCTTAACAAATTTGGATGATTTCGATATCCATTAAGGTGTCTTTTCTTCCAATATTCTTGTCTCTCCACTTCTTGACTTCATCTTTTAATAATTTAGTCTTCTATCTAACATTAGGTATTCATTCCCATATTGGTAATATAAAATCGCAAATAACTTCAACCTTTCCAACATCTTTCTTCCTTGCTCCACGAGTATGTTAAATAATCCTTATAATCCTAAAAAAATTTTTATCTCACAAGTTTTCACTATTTTTAAACCCTCTTCATTTCTACATTGTAATCTTTACCTAGATTATATTCTTTGTTACAACATTATATCAGTCCTTTGTATATCGTTTCAAACTAAATGCCTCTATTTCTTTCTAATCTTTTGAGAAAATCCCAATCTGGTTTAAATGCATACCTCTACTTACTCTGTACTTACACAGGGAATAAAAGATACAAAAAGATTTACTGGTCTCACTATACATCCATGGCCATTAATCTCAAGTGTGCCTTAAATGATGCTCAGTAAATATATTATTTTTTCCTAATCGATTAACCTATTCTTCCAGAAGATTTACACCTTCTCTCCCCACATTTGTTAAATACCGCCCACAATCTTCATTGCATTTGGTGAGCACATTTTCTTTTTTACTGAGTAGCAATCTCTTTCTATGGAAAGAAAAAAATTCACAAATCTGTCAGCACCAGTAAGCATATTCTCTGTCTTTCTTCCTATAACTAAAAATAAACCATCTCTTTTCCTGCTTATGGCTGTTCTTTCTTCTTGACATAGAAGCCAACCTCTCTTGTCTAGTCATAAGACTCTAGTGATTCAATCTTGTAATCTCTTTCTGTGTGTGTGTGTGTGTGTCTCTCTCTCAATATTTTTTTTCAAATCCAACTTCATTATTATTTTTAAATTTCAATTGAATTTATTTCTTTCATTTTAAAACACATTCCAACACTCACATGCACATGAACACTTTGTTGACAATAATTTCAAATCAAAGGTTAATTTTTAGGCCTCATTTTAACTGACCATAGGATTACTTATTTCTGTTTAACATTTTCTTCATTTAACTTGTATTTTTAATATAAAACATGTATTTTTTATGATGGATTTGTGCTATGATGTCATTAAAATGTGACAGAATAAACTTAATTGAAAATATGACTTTTGGGGAAATCTATTCGGGGTTTAGGAAAGAAAACTGTGAAAGCTTAAGAGTGTTGAAGCCAGAGGGAATAAGACTTTCTGATAGCAACATATACAGAAAGAGCAGTGTTTAAAAATTGAAAAAAAAAGGGAAAAGAAGGAAGTAAGAAGAGGAGAGAGGAAAGGAGGAAGAAAAGAAACAAGGGAAGAAGGGAGGCAGAGAAAAAGAAGGGCAAGGGGAGAAGGAAGAGGTAAAAATATAGATGCCTGCTATCTACTAGGGCATTTCCTGATATTCTAATTAATTCTACAACATAAATTAAAAGTCTCACAGCATGGTCCAGGGTATTCAGTGATAAAAATAATGGGCTTTAATCCTATTATTCACAGCATAAGTTCTAGTTTTTGAAATACTAATACCATTTATGTGATATCAACATTCATATCAAAATATTCATAAGACCTGATGGCACACCCATGAACAGTGATACGTTCACTTGGCACAGATGAGTTCAACTAAAGCAAGAGATGTGAATCATGGCACATAAACAGGCCATAGGAATTCCCTGACCTAACTCAGTAAGAGTTTGTACTAAGGTGTCTGTTCTATAAGCTATCTTATAAGATTCAGAAAATTTTGGTGATTGCATTAATAGTAATCCTTTCTACTCTTTACTGGGAAGATGACGAGGCATGGGGGAAGCTAAGTTATAAACATTAGGAGAGGTCTTAAAACAAATAACACAGAAATATTCTTTGTTTTAAGTGCAGCATTCCCAATGCACCCCCAAATTATGCCTGCAGGCAATTGTGAAGAGGTAACTCACAGTTTGGTTTGGTTAATCAGTCCTTACAATTTCTTACTGAATGTTTATAACCCTTGTCAGATAGTATCTAAAAACAGTACAATAATCATAATGATTTCCATTTTGAATAAAGACTTATTTTAACTTATTAGCAAAGTGCTTTGTTTCATTTCAACGATGGGCCAATGAATGTCCATTTCTAAAGAAATTCCAGAAGTTATAACAAAACAGGTCATAATTTTAAAACAAAGATAAAGGGTAGTCTCTAGCACGTGTATGGAGGGTCATAATCATCATAAGTATTTCTTTAATGCACTTTTATCATTGTAATAACTTATTAGCTACCACATATACACAGATTTAATTATTTTGTTCTCTCTTTAGCAAGAATGGACTATGAAGATCGAGACGATCTAAAATACATTATAAAATAACTATATAGTTCATGAGAGAAAAAATGATTGTTAATTAGCTAAGGCAAGTATTAACTGTATAAACTATACTTTTCTTAAGCTTCTCTGGGATCAATCTGTATTATAAGCCACCTGCTTTTTACTTCTACTATCTTCTTTTTCTTCTATAAACATTGTTGGTTTTGTGAAAACCATGTTTTATAAATTGTCACCATCATTTTAAAGAAAGGATATTCTTACTTAAATTCTAATAAAAACTAATTTTTATTATGTAGGGAACAACTTTTCATTCAACACAAGTTTTACCCAGTATTAATTTTTTTTGTTGAATAAATTAAGTAAATCTAAGAAAATACATTGTGGTTCTATTGCATGATACGTTTCTCATTCAGACATGGTCTTTCAAAAGTAAGATTATCAAAACAACATAAAATCTTGAAAAAGCCTGTGTGTGTGTGTGTGTGTGTGTGTGTGTACACAGAATTCTAATAAACTATTATGTGCCTTACATTTACAGAACATTGAGGATGCATAATGTTTTCAGTATACGCAAACACATTCTGAACACCTCAGGCAATTGTCACTCCCTTTTGGAACAAATAACAATATATAATAAATACTTCACTGGGAAGTGAAGGATAAAAAAAGATAAAAGAAATGAAGAAATATGTAAACTTCAGGCAAAATATATTGCTTGATATTTCTTAGCATCCACTTATGCATATCAGAGAGAAACCTCTTAGATATTAATAATATTTAGAGTAATCTTGGTGAAATCACTTCCACAACTTGCTAGAAAGAGATTCTTTGAGGATGCTTTAAAATTTAATCATAAATACCTGCAATATACTCAGATAGAACATTTCTATAATGCACTGTGAAAATTGTGGCATATCATTTTTTAGACCTTGTTAACTCTGATTCATAAAATGTGACATTTTTATGCCATTTGCAAGGCAGTTAATTTATCCAGCTAATCTCATGATATTCTCTACACTTGAAAAGCTTTACTATTTAGTAATAAACACTGCTTTTGAAGAGGTAGAAATGATGTAGATGTATTATGTGGTAAATATTAGGTAGCGTTATTAACTGTAAGTAACTCACTCTAGAATGCTGAAGAATCAGTTTCCAGATCAACAAGGCACAAGACAACCACAATAAGATGTTAACTATCAACTTGGCACAGTATTTTTTATGTCGTTGTAACAAAGCTTTAGTGAAGAAATCTAAACTTTACATTGTATATACTTACCTGAATAGTGTCTTTGTAGAAAAATTTCCTATTAATAATAATAATATGTGAGTGAGGTACATATGAAATACTGGTCTACTGATTTTTTTTACTTTAATTAGAAATAAATTAAAATACATTAATTACTCATTTGTGAAAACATCAAGTTCATTTTCTAAAGATTAAATATTAAACCCTCAGCAGGTCTAAAGTATAGGGAAACAATGATTTATAACTTTTTAGCATATTTCTAACTAAATTTCTTTCTAATATAACTCATATTTGCAAAATAGTGAATAACATGTATAGGATTCTGTAAAAAAACCAATAAATGTTAAAAAGGAAAGACAATATTACCTGCCAATGATAAAATACAATTATATATCATTAAATTATATAATTGATTACACATTTAAAATTTGACTATTATCTCCAAAAAACATTATTTTGAAAAATTATTTTTGTCATTTTTCTTTTAAAAGAATTATAATTCTATAATTAAAACCAGAATATAATTAAATTTTATAGTATTTTTTACTGGTTTCAGGACCTATAGAAAATGATGGAAGTATACATTTCAGAAGTGTACTTCTATTGCTTATAAACTGCAGCGTTGTAAGTGGTCACTATTTTTATCTGTTGTTAATATATGTTGAAACTTTTTTCCTAATTTATTTTTATTTTTCGATTACATTTGACATACAATATTATATTGGTTCCAGGTGTACAGCATAACAATGAGACATTTTTAGAACTTACAAAATCCTTATTCCAATACATCTGGTTCCCATCTGATACCATAATATAGTTATTACAATGTTGCTGACTGTATGCCCTAGGCTGCATTACATCCCTGTGACTATTCTGTGACTATGAATTTGTACTTCTTGATTTCTTTCCCTTTTTCACCCATCCCTCCCACTCTCCTCCCATCACCCCAACAAATCTAGTACCCATCTGACACAATCCATAGTTATCGCAACATTATTGACTATATTCCCTTGTAATACCCCATATCCCCATAACTATTACCTCGTAACCACCAAACGGAACTTCCCAATCTCTTTCCCTTATTTCACCCCCTCCTCCAACCTTCCTTGTATCTGGCAACAAACCAAATGTTTTCTGTATCTATGAATCTTTTCCTGTTCCACTTGTTTATTTTCTTCTTTGGATTTCACCTATAAGCAAAGTCAACTTGTATCTGTATTCCTCTGTTTGGCACTTCACTCAGTGCAATACTCTTTATGTCTTTTGATTGGAGCTTTTAATCCATTTAATTGAAGGTAATTGTTGATGAGTACCTATTCCCATTTTATTGTTCATATTTTGCTCCCCCCTCCCCATCATAAAGCAGTCCCTCTAACATTCCTTGTACTACTTGTTTGGTGTTGATGAACTCCTTTAGGTTTTTCTAGTCTGAGAAACTTTTTATTTGTCCTTCAATTTTGAATGATAGCCTTACCAGGTAGAGTAATCTTGGTTGTTGAAGGTTCTCTCTTTTCATCACATTGAATATTTTCTGCCACTCCCTTCTGGTCTGCAAAGTTTCTGTTGAGAAATCAGCTGACATGACAGTCTTATGGAAGCTCCCTTATAAGTGACTAGTTGCTTTTGTCTTGCTGCCTTTAGGATTCTCTCTTTGTCTTTAACCTTTGCCATTGTAATTATAATGTGTCTTGGTGTGTGCTTATTTGGTTTTATCTTGTTTGGGACTCTTTCTGTTTCCTGAGCTTTTATGTCTGTTTTCTTTTCCAGGTTAGGGAAATTATCAGTCATTATTTCTTCAAATAGGTTCTCAATTTCTTGCTTTCTCTCTTCTCCTTTTGGTACTCCTGTGATGTGAATGTTGTACTTGATGTAGTCCCAGAGACCTCTTAAACTATCCTTACGTTTTTGGTTTCATTTTTCTTTTTGCTGTTCTTAGTGGATGTTTTCTGCTACTTTGTTTTCCAATTCTCTGATTCAATCCTCTGCTCCATCTAGTCTGCTGGTGATTTTCCTCTATTGCATTCTGAATTTCAGTTATGGTAGTTCTTTTTTTAATTTCTGATTGGTCCTTCATCATGGTTTCTATGTCCTTCTTTATGTTTGCTATTCGTCTGTTAAAGTTTTTACTAAGTTCCTTGAGCATCCTTAAAAATCATCATTTTGAGCTCTGCATCTGATAGGTTGCTTGACTTCCGGAATTTTCTGCTGTTCTTTTACTTGAGTTTTTTGTTTGTTTTATTTTTGTTTTTATTTTGTTTTTATTTTCTCATTTTGCGTACCTGTCTATATTTGTTTCAATGCATTATGTAGATCTGCTACATCTCCCAGGATTGCCTTATGTAGTAGGTATCCCTTGGGGCCCTGGCACTCTCTCCCTGGTCACCTGCACTGGGTGTTCCTGTAGTTTCTGGTTTGATGCCAGTGCTGTCCTTTGAGCTACTCAGCAAAAGTCTAGGAGCACACCAGTGCCAATTTCCGCCAGCCTGGAGCCTGCGGACTTAAATAGTTTTCCAAGGAAGATTGCAATGTGGATGGGGCTGGCTGCTCACTGCAGAGAGTGCCTCTGGGGTTGGTGAAGCTGGGTGAGGTGGGGTCCCAGTGAGTCAGCAGGGTGGAGTGAGTAAAGCTCAGCAGACAAATCAGGTTCAGATTAGGCCACGTGGGGGCGGGAGTAATACAGGGAAGATGGCGTCCACCAGCCGGCTGCATTGGAGGAGGATGCACTCAGGAAAAATGGCGACTGTCTTCCAGCCCTCACTCCAAAGCCACAAACCTCATATGCCTCCAACATCCCCTAAGTCCCTGTTCCTCTGCCAAAGCCCAGGGTGAGTACCTGCGAGTGACTGAGTCTATGTGGGCACTTTAAGAGGACTTCTGGTTTTCCTGTAGCCTTCCATCCCAACTGAATGGTTGAAGTCCCCACTGATTTTCACAATCAGATGTTGTGGGGCTCCTCTTCCTGGGACCAGTGACCCAGGCTGCAGAACCCGGTATGGGCCTGCAGTCCCTCACTGCCCTGAAGGGAACCTCAGAGCTGAGATATCCCTGCTGATTCTCTACCACCACCACAGGTTTGGCTCCTTTCATGTCTGCATCCCTTTCACCAGTCTCCCTGTGCCCTCTTCTTTTTGTATCCTTAGTTATAATGTTTCTGTTCAGCAAGACTTTGGATGGTTTTCCATGTTGGTTGTTCAATAATTTAGTTGTAATTTTAATGTGTTCATGGAACGAAGCAGGCACTGTGTTAACCTACTCTGCCATCTTGGATCTTCTCAGTGTTGAATGTTTTTAAAAATACTATATATAAATAATAAAAATTTCACCAGATGTCCTACAATACATAAATGGATAAATAAACTGAATAAACTACGGCACATCTAGACAATAAAATATGATTCGGCACTAAAAAGAAAGGAGATATCATGCCATAAAAGGACATACATGAACTTCAATGCATATGACTAAGTGAAAAAAGCCAATCTGAAAAGCCTACTTACTGTGTGATTCCAATTATAGGCAAAACTATGAAAACAGTAAAAACTTTAGTGGTTGCCAAGGCTTGGGTATTAGGTGGGAGAAAAAGTGATGGAGGATAAAGAATTTTGGGACCAGTGAAAATCCCGTGTATGTTACTCTAATGGTTAATACATTTCTCCAAACAGATAGGATATACAACAATGAGATTAAACCCTAATTTAAACCGTGGACCTATATGATTATGGTGTGTTAACGTAGGTTCACTGATTACAACAAATGTACCACTCTGGGGGGAGGTGTTGATAACAGAAAGGCTACACATGTGTGGGTCAGTGGTTATATGGTAACTTGTTCTTTTCCCTCAGTTTTGCTACAAATTAAAAGTTCTCCAAAATTAAAAGAAAATAAATTTAGTAAACAATTCCAATAAATAATCAGTAATGTAAACCATAGGATGAATAAGTTATTTTGAGTAAACAATGCAATGTTTCTATTCAACCATTAATGTCACAATGCCTATAAGTTTCGCAGATCCTCTATAACACATAACATCCTTACACTTTTATAAATCATCAGCTAATATTCCCTGAAAACTTGCTTCATGCACAGCATTTTCTTAAATAATTAGTAAACTTTCGCATGGCTTGGTTTGTGCTGCAAAAAAATTTGTGCAGCATACATGAAATATTGCTGGCAACTAAAAAAAATAATCAAAGAAAAGGATTGTAGTATTTACTCATAAAACAGAATAGATGATATAATCACTAAAATTCCAATAGGAATTGTCTCAAAAGAAAAAAAGAGTTAGGAAAAAGACGATTCCCAAGAGCTGTTTGTAATAAGAATATGGGAGGGTTAGTATGTGAAAAGCAATAATGCCTTAGCAACTGTGAGTAGAGGAGGAGCAGAATGAGGAAATGGAAAAGAAAGAGGAGTGAGAGTAAGAGAGAGAGGTAGCAGGAGAGAAAGACAATTTAGGGGACAAATGAGACACCTTTTAGCATCAGCATAGTGTGAAAGGGACAGAACAAGGAAATATTTTGAGAGGGATCTTAGAGATTTGTTTTCCTAGTGTTTTCTCTTACAAAAACTCGTAACTTTCTGCATTTAAAAAAAATTAGCATTAGATTTGTCTTTTTTACTGTAATACTGTCCTGGAAACATTGCATCTTTATAGAATACATTTTGAGGCTTTTTAATATTTTTGGGTTAAGGTAAAATAAATTCCAAGGGCCACCACAGATTAAATTGTTATCTAACTTGAAATCTCTTCTTGCTGTCGACTACATTTTATTATTATTAGACTTCTGGTTTAAAGGCCTATCATTGATCAAACATATGCTCTAAAACCATTGGAAAGCAGTAAGATGCATTGTGATTTGGGAGAAAAATCTGCTATTTGAGACTGGGTGTGCTATACTGAGAATTACATTTAGATATTTCTAGGAAAGTGTACTACTAAATTGATGAAGTGGAATAAAAAACACCATAAACTTGCAATCTGGAAATTTATTTTCAGCCCAATTTCCATAAGCATCTATATTAAGAAGTTTGAGATCTTCTTAATATATGAAATTGAAATTCTTCCAGGTTTTTGCTGTAGTTTACATTGGACTTCACTCCTCTGAGAAATTAGATTTCACTGTGGAACTGAAATACAACTTGCTTTAGAAATCCTGGTATTGGCCATATGCCATTAGAAACTGAGAATATTAATGAGACATCTGAAACATTGTTCCAAAGATTAGGAGATGAAATATCCATGAAGGGATGCCCAGACAATTTGGCCAAGTGTCACTAATTTGCGGAAGACATACCATGGCAGGATAGTAACCTAGATAACCCATAGCAGACATTTTAATTCTCCTCAGACTCTTATGGGTATGAAATTTATCACTGTAACCTGAGTAAATAGAATTATTTAAGTTTTGCCAGTATTTTGACTATGGATAGTAATCTGAAAGAGAAAAACTAGTAGACCATGCCACGGCTTTAATCACTCACAGTTAGTGGGATAGTCTATGTAAATAATGGTGAACAAGCAAAACCATACCTAGAAATCAAGTCACAGGGTGAAAAATAAGATTATTTCCCCTTCCCCCTTCAAACATCCCTCATTCTCTTCTACCAGGCCTTTAGGGTAGGAGTAATCAAAGTATTTTTTTTCTTTAGTTGATAAAAAGGCCGTGAGTAAAGGTTTTAACTTATATGGGTCCTATGTCTTTTTTCAACCACTCAATTTCACGTTTGTAGCATGAAGGCAGTCATAAGTAACACATAAACAAATGAGTGTGCATGTGTCCAATGCTCTGTTTGTATCAGTGGGGTTGACTTGACCATGGGCCATAATTTGCTGACCCTTGGTCTAGGTTAGAGATGGCAAAAATCTTTGTGTATCTTTACAGTACATATATATCAGGAAATTCCAATTGTTTTATATATATATTTATCTCCATTCCTCTGGTATCTAGAACGTATACCAATTTTTTTTCTTTCTAGTCTAAATAAAACAAAAATAGATCTAAAATAAAACTATAGATATAATCTCTATATAGATTTTCCAAAATTGCATGCAAGATTTTTTTTTTTCTTTTTCAAAAGAATAGAAAAGATTGGTCCTGGGAGATGAATGAAGACAGGCAAATGACTTCTCAAGTGGAACCAGAATAGTCTAAATAAGCAAGATGTTTGATGAACAAATAACTTTTCATTGCAGATTATCAAGAATTTTATTAGAAGAGTGTCCTTGACCAAGTTTTCCTCTTATACCATACCAAAAAAAAAAAAAAAGAAAAGAAAAAGATCTCTGTTTAGGCACTCTGCTCAGTTAAGAAATTAATGCCTTAGTGTATGGGTCCCAGATTTATAGTACCTTCATAGTACCAGAATCTCAGCAAAAATCTAAAATACTGAGCAAGAAAAGTTTGCAAGCAAATGAGATCCTCAGAAAGGAAACACTCTTAGTAGAACATGAGATCACTAAAAAATTACAAGTAATAGAAATGAGGTAGTTTTAGAAGATTGAATAAAACTACAGGCATAAGAACTTTTGAACATGAACAAAAAATCAAGAAAGTCTATAAAATATTATTACTATAAAGAAAGAAAAATAGCTAGAAACATTAAGCAAAGAGAACTGGTAGATTTGGACGAAAAACAAACTTAAATTATATACATAAATTGTGATGGTTAATTTTATGTGTCAACTTGGCTAGGCCACAGTGCCCAGATATTTGGTCAAAAACCAGTCTAGATATCTTCTTTTGTCTGTGTTTTTGATGAGATGAACAGGTAAAGTAGTAGGCTTTGTATAAAGTAGTAGGCTTTGTGTAAAGCAGATTACCTTCCATAATGTGGTGAGCCTCAATCAATCAGTTGAAGGCCTTAAATGAAATAGAGATCTGAGGAGGAAGGAATTAGGCCTTCAGACTGCCTTCACATTTGAACAGCAATATAAACTTTGAATGTCCAGCAGGCTGGTCTTTCCTGCACATTTTGATCTCACCAATTCCTGTAATTGCACGAGTCAATTCCTTAAAGTCAGTCAGTCTCTCTCTCTCTCTTTACAGCATTTGAAGCTAAATTTATTTATTGTGAAAAATGTTGAATTTCTTAAGTGCTTTTTAAACCTTTACAACCAATAGCAATTTCTTTAATTTCATATACTATAATCTAAATTACTGTTTTTCAAGAAATAATAAAAAATATGCCAATTTGTTTGTTTAGGACACATTTTGTACTTATACCACAGAGGGGATATTATTAAAATTTCAGAGAACTGAGGGAAATTACAGAAATTTATAGATGGGATTTTTTTCCCTACTTTGTTATGTGTTATCTTTTTAATAGAGTTCAGTTATATTGAGGACTGAGAGAGAACTAACTTTAACATATTATATTATGGTCAACATGTAAAGATGTTTCTCAATATTGACTCATTTATGAGTATTTAATAACAATTTCTTAATACTTTTTTAAATCCAAGAAATTTCACTTCTTAGAACCCACATCAGGATTTTAAGGAGGCATAAAGTTAGAGACCGGAAAGCATCCCTGTGATCTAACTTTATTCCTATTCCAAGAGTTAATGTTCATTTTTAAAATTGTTATAAAACAATTAGAATTCTTTGTAATTAATCCAATATCAGTATTTGCTTGTTTGTATTTGATATTTCTATAGCATACAAATGACAAATTTCTATGTTCAATGAATCCCCAGATGATTACAAATGACTTCTACGGATACAAAAGAATGACTACAATTATAAATAGAATATTACAAAAGGCTAAGTACTTTCCTTTTATCAATTTTTTAAAAATTTACAACATTAGGGCAAAAGGAGTAACAAAATTAATGCATAACACAAGATAAAAAGTATTGAGTATTCTATCAATAATGGGGAACTATATCAAATAAATCATTGATGTCTCAGATGCCTGGAAATAAGAGAATCCTCAAGACAAATAAATATATAACATAATCAGATTTCTTGATTTCTACTATTTTAGAGTCATATCTTCTGCTAAATGTTAGAAATCAAGTGACCATAAAAATTAACTTTCCAGTTATTATTTGCAGTGGGGACAAAAGAGAACAGACTAGGTCTTTGCAACCAGGAATATGAAATTGCCATTTATTGAGTTGGACAAAATTTAAATAGAGTTAGTTTGTGCACAGGCAGACATAAATCAGGTTTAAGTTGAGATGCTTATTAGATATCCAAATACAGATTCTAGTAGGCACTTTGATAAATGGGTCTGGAATTCCAAGGAAGTTTAGTAAAAATATAAAGTGGAAAGTGATTTATAAATGGAGTTTAAAGCCTTGGGATTGGATGGTAAGAGGAGAGATCTCATGACTGTGCTTTAAGATTTTCTAATATTTAGGTCATGTATATGAGGAATATCTAGCAAAGGAAACTGGAAAGGAGTAAACAATGAGGTAGAAAAAACAGAGTGTGATGTCCTAGAAACTAGAGGAAAAAATAAACATGGTTTTATTAAGGAAAGTATAATCAACTGTATCAACTACTTCTCTTCGGTGAAATTATATGAGGACTGAGAATTAACCATTAGATGTCATAATTTCTAGGTGATTGATATCCTTGACAAAATTTTATTGAATTAACTTTTTTGTATAAATGGTTTATTGGAGTGATTCGAGAGGAAGAAAGAAGAGAAGAAAAAGCATTTATGGACTTTTCTTTCAAAAAATTTGCAGTAAAGAAATGCATAGATATACCTTAGATGCTAGAAGAGACTCTTATTAATGTGATTTTATTTATTTTTAAGGTAGATAAATTATAGCTAATTGATGGTGTAGATAATGAGGCAAAATACTGAAACAATGTCATGCAGTTTTCTCACAATTCCTTTAAGATTATTAACAAATCTTAATAAGTTGGTTGTAATATTATTTTATAAGAGTAAAGTTGTAGAAAGTTTTGAAGGTGATAAATGGTAAAAGCTGGCCCTATAAAAATAAAATCTCCAAAATTATACAAAATGGACAAGTGATAAGAGTCCAGAGAATAGAAACAATGTACCAATGAACTAGAAAATCTAAGAAGATATATCTCTGTGTGCATGTGTTTAACTGCGTGCATGTGTGTGTGTGTATGTGTGTGCATGCGTGTGTGTGCCTATGACTGTGTATGAGAGAGAAACTATAGGATATAGAGGTGTCATTAGCAGTTAAAATCAAAATGGTGATTACCAATAAATGGAATCTGAACAATAGGATATTCACTTGCATATAATCAAAATTAAATAATTGTCTTGTACAATAGAGTTAAAAACTTCAGTAAGATTGAAATTATCTTCACATTTAAATGCTGGGTAAATAATTTTAATAAGTTATTTTAAATTCACGTTTCCCTGATGATGAGTTCTGTATCTTTTTTATCTTAAAATCTTCAAGAGTTCCTTACAGGCTTCTTTATCACTTATTTGGATGGAAAATGTCTTTTTTTTTTTTTTTAAACAAAATGTGGCTTGTCTTTTCACTTTATTTAAAACTCTTCTACAAAATTTATGTAATTTGATGTGGTGAAATTAATTAATTCTACTTGTGTTTTATGGTTTTTGAGTCTTGTTTAAGAAATCACGTGCTGCCATGACTTCCAGAAGATATTCCAATCTATATTTTTATATAAGTTGTTTAACATTATGCTTTTCTCAATTTTTAAATCTATTTTAGAATCAGCTTTTCTTACACTCACAACTGTAAAATATCTGGCTTTTGCCAAAGAAGCATTATTTTCCTTCTATTATAAATATTTCCCAGTTTTGCATAAATTTAATTATTAAATTTAATTTAAAGAAAGTTTTATTGACAGAATGAAGACAAATATTTAAACAAAATATATTTTTATGATAATGAGAATTAAGCCCATGATATAAATAGAGACACACAGGCAATCGATACACTAAAAAATTTCGGCTGCTTCCCACGCTCGGGTTAGCCTGCTCCACCATCTCGGAGCATACATTTTTGGTATAATAAATTTTTTACTTTTCTATACTTTCACACAAAAAATTTCACGTCTTTAAGTAATTTTATTTTGTTTTTATTTATTTATTTATTTTTTGGTTGGTTTCTTAGGCAGGAATCAAACCCAGGCCATAGCAGTGAGAGCGCCAAAGCCTAGCCACTACACCACCAGGGAACGAACCTCTGTGATTTTATTTTGGAATACTGCTTTTGTGTGCTGTGAATTATGAAAACTCAGTGAAATGCAATATAAAGCCATCTTGGAATATTCCAACAAATTTAATTTTACATATACTGATTCAAACCACTACATTACAAGTTTTGCCAATAATAATAGTTAGAAAATTGCTAGAAGTTTCCAATTTTTATGGCAGTATTTTCCTTGAAATATGTTTAAAAGTAAAAGAAAAAAGTTTAGTTACTATATAGGCTCCCTTGCTTTTAACATTATTTAGTGTTCTGATGAAATGATGCATGCAGTTTATGTGTGGATTGCTGGAAAGGAAAAATTAGCTTCTGAGAATGATTGAATGGCAGCTGCAGTTAATGAATCAAGAAGTGCATAAATGAATATATCAATAAGACGAAATATGAAATGTAGGTTATTCAGGTATTCGGTGCAATGAAAACCATAGTAGAATTTAAGGCAATGATAAATAAGAACTGTGTGATACAACTGATGATAATTTCGATAGCTAATAATTTAATACTTATTATTATAATACTTATAATTTGCCAGGCACTGTTCCAGTATCTTTATATATTTGGGTCAAGGATTGGATTGTCAAGTCAGACTGACATGAATTGTCAGTTCACAAGCATCAAACTTTACTTGTAATTTCAAAGATACAAGCAATCAAAAGGCACAGGAGAAACAGTACAAATTTGAAGCCTGTCATCTCTTTACAAACATCCTAATAAAAGTAGTCATCTTAAATGAGGATTATCTTGCATATACTAATGTTCCAGATAATATCTGCAGAAATGAAAATAATTACATTCTTGATATACCATTCTAATTGGACACAATTGAGGTTATCGTCAAGCACTCTTACACTTAGAGTCCTTTAACAGTACAACATCTGCATTACAATGTTTATATTTACTTTTTTACACCGTGCTTCTGCAGGTTAATGTAGTATAATGCTAGTTTGGTAATCAAAATAGTAAATACAGGAACTAAGGATAAAATAAGTACATCTAGCAGTTCAATTGATGGGTTTTCAGTAGGGACTTTATAAATAAAGGCAATGAATTTATTTTAATATCTATAAAGGAGCTTTTTCTAATAAATGGGAAATTGGGGGATGTAAAACATAAGGAAGAATGAATATACATTCTTGGGACCCAATATTGAGAACAATACCCTTTTACTTACACTGCCATCATGCCAAATTCGAATGTTAATTTCTTACTGTTGACCTTAGTCTTAAAATCTGAGTCTTTGTCACAAAATTTAATAAATCCTCAAATTGACTCCTGCTCCTTTTTCCTCCATCTTCAGGGTGTTAGATAGTCATGTATATGTCATTGAATATATATAAATACATTAAATATAAATAATAATATAAATATAAATAATATAATCACTGACTTGAATATTACATATCATTAATATGCACAGCACATACATCTAGAGATGATGTGTCCTTCTTACCTTTATAACTATGACGCTGTCATTTTTAACTGCCCCTGTGTTTAGATCTAGCCAAAGGTATGCCAAGGGAGACTTTTTTTTTGACTTGCAGCCAACGCTGCGGTTTGCAGAAGCTGGCACTATGACTGCCTTTTAAGCTCCAGGACAGCTCAAAGTCTAAGTGGAGCAAAGCTACCTCCTCTGTTTGCTGTGCAGCAGGCTGATCCATGTAATGTTCTTTCTTGTTAACAGCTTTGTTAGGTGGTTGAAGTTTTATTTGAAACAAGCTTTGACAACTTTGCTTGTTTACTAATTTGTATCCTCACTTGGTTCAATGAGGTGATTGGTGTCTGTTGTGTAGGTGGTACATTCTTATCCACAGATTGATAGTAGCCTTCAATGAATTATTTTGACTGAACCATAAGTGCTTGAGAATATAATTTGCAGACATTTTAATTTATATATATATATATGTAGCTGTTGTCTGTTACAGTGCATTTATTTTATCCTCCTTTTACATCATTCCCTTGGTCTGTAAATATGTGTGGTCAGAAATAAGCGTCCTTATCTCATCTATCAGAAGTGAAATGAATCCCTGTAGCTGGAGTCTTTAGTGCTGCTAGTGAGGATCAGAAAGTTTCCTTTGTGTGGCGGACAATCACAAAACACCTATTTACCTGGGTTCTCAATTGTCAGTTGAGTGACATAATAATGTTAATATTAAATAATTCTTCAAAATGACAAACAGAATTCTGATTCAATCCATTTATCTAATAATTGTATTCCTTTGGATGGTTTCATAATCTAATTACAGCTATATAGTTATAAGTTTGAATATACTCATCCAAAAGTGAAGATTTGTATTTATAAAAATGATATTCAGAATGATTAATGGGAGGTGATTATTTGCTTACTACATGAGCTAGCTATATTATTATTTAGATGTTATGTTTGACTAATGCATTTAGGATATTAGTTTACAAAATTAAATTTGTATAAAATATGAAACTTATTTTAATAAAATAAACAGAAATATCATGTCTTTTAGAAATAATATACATACTAATTTAATTTAGACAATTTTGTCACCGCTTATTGAAACAACAAATAGAAGTTTTATTAATAAGCTTTATTTTAAGTAGACATGGTATATTAATATAATTCTCTAGAACCTTTTTATGCACAAATTAATAAAGTATTTCTGAACTTGTGGACAATATCATATGCATATGTATAATGGTAAAATTACTGAACTCTATAAATAGTTGTAAAATTGTGCTATAACTGATTGCCATAGCCAAGGAAACATCAAAGTTTACATAAGGAATATATGATTTAAGGAAGTATATTGAGTTTATAAATAAATTAAATATATTAAAGTCTTGATTTGTATAAATATTTTTTTCAAAATAAGTATTCCAGACTCATCTTATAAAGGTCATTGCAATTTCAATATTGTTACACATGAAATGATGTGAAAAAAACTAGGATAATTCCAGTTAATCAAATATGATCAAAACATATAAGTGTCATGTTGTCGACTGCCTTGTGCTAAGTACAGTTTGAAACAAATATAACCAATGCAGTCTGTCCTCTAGTTTACCCTTTGTAGTCAGGTCTAGTCATAGTATGTAGGAAAATGTGAGACTGCAGACATATAATAAATATTAAATGAATGCTATTCTCTTTTGAATTCCCAGTTATGACATTTGATCTCTGGAGTTATTTTAATTAAATAGATTGATAATACTGAGAATTCTGCACATTTCAGGCAGCTATGTTTGCACATTTACTATTAGTCCAAGATGACTGACCATTGGCACTGTGGTCAAGTCTTTCTCTGCCCATGAAAACAAGACTTCAATAACTAATGCACACTAAGGTGGAATTAGACAGCTCCCTGATTAGCTGGGACCAAACTGTATAATGAACAATCCACAAGGCCTATATACTCTTAGGAAGCAAGTTTATATGACACAATATAACAGTATTCTTAGAACTGATAGAAAAGAACATCAAGGTCAGCATTTTAATAATTCACTTCTTTCTTGACTGCTCTAACTTCTCATTGTACCTTGTCAACATTTCCTGGATAAATTGTAAAAATAGTATCTGATCTTTCTTCTCTAACATGGAGAAGTAGAACATAGAAGTCTGAGAAAAGTAGAGGAATAAACTAGAACAGGCCTTACAGAATAGTTTACGTAGCTGCAGAAATGTTCAAATGACATTTTAAAACAGAAAACCTTAAAGTAACCTCTCCGAAGTCCTGCTGTTGGTTAGACAGAGGCAGAGTAAAACTAAATTGCTTTTCACTTTAACTCACTATCAGCAAATGATATAGTGTGCTCATTCTTTCTCTGCTCTTTGTGCACTCTTGCTAAGAACTAGAAAATAAATTCTGAAGAGGTTACATAGTTAAATTTGCAAGTTTTAACAGGGATTGTTTTCAAGTCTGTCCTATCCAAATGCTTTGTGAATTCCCACAGAGTAAATACTTTTGTTTTAGCAGGTTTAGTAAAGACAATAAGTTTATGTGCTGTGTTTTATGTATTTATACATTTTTTATGGCTTATGGTAACATTGATAGAATTTTGATAAAGCTGTCAAAAGGAAAAATGGCCTAATGAGTTTAAGATTTATAGCTCTTTGTTTCTCAGTGAAAACAAAGAACACAGACACATAAAAGATAATACATACTTATAGAGAGAATGATTAATATAAAAATTACCTGATTTTTAACAAACATAC
The DNA here is from genome assembly GCA_004026885.1 of Lyroderma lyra. Taxonomy (NCBI): domain Eukaryota; kingdom Metazoa; phylum Chordata; class Mammalia; order Chiroptera; family Megadermatidae; genus Lyroderma; species Lyroderma lyra. The sequence goes on from PVJL010010838.1 coordinate 44,337, forward strand.
ATGATAAGATTATATGCTTGCATTATAATTGAAGATGTATTTAGTGATATATTCAATTATTATAATTATAAATTCCTTACTTTTAAAAAATGTTTTCTTTAATCAGAGTTTACAGTACAAATTGCTTTGTTTATCATGAAATTTCCCACCTGAATTGGTCCTTATCAACTGTATATTTTCTAGGGCTATTGTAAACAAATTAACACAAACTATTGCTTAAAATAACAGACATTTATTACTTTAGAGTTCTGGAGGCCAGAAATCCAAAATCATTTCCACTTGGCTGAAATCAAGGTTGACAGACAGCAGTGCTGTGCTTCCTCTGGAACTCTAGAGAACCCATGTCTTGTGCTCTCCAGTCCTGGTAGCCACCACCATTTCTTGGTTTATGAGTGTGTAACTCCAATCTCCACCTCAGTGGCCACGTTGCCTTCTCTTTTCTGTGCATGTCAAATTTCTCTCTGCCTAGCTCTTATGAAGATATATGTGAATGCATTTAGGGAACACCCGGATAATCCAGTAAAATCTCCCCATTTTAAGATCCTTAACTTAATCACCTCTGCAAAGATCTCTTAGCCCATGTAAAGTAGCATTCGCAGGTTCTAAGGATTAGGGCATGCAGATATTTTAGGGAGTCACTACTAAGCCTACTGTATTAATTCTCTTTTGCTAGTGTTTACTTTCCCTCCAAAAGTACCTTGCATCTCATCTATAGACTGGGAACTACTTACAGTTCTTCCAGTGCATCGTCCTCTCTCTCCCTTCAGTGTCTTGCACTTGTTCTTCCTTCTGTCTCCAGTGTTCTTCTTCCTCATGGTTCCTGATTTAATTCTTCCATATCCTTCAGTCTAAGTCAGGTTAAAACAAACAAACAACAACAAAAGAGCAAACACGACAATACCCCAAGCTCAGGCTGTGTTAGGACTGCTGTAACCTTTGTTCTCTGTGCATATTCCCATCATAACCCTGTATTTCAGGCATTTATTTGTTTTTGTTTTCTTTTTGAGGCACAAAGAATATAGCTTTTATTTTTGTATTCAGTAGTTATCTTATTGCCTGACACATAATAGGAGATCAATATGTATTTATTGATTGCATTATTGTGTGAATAGAGTTGACTTCATTAGGAGGAATGGTAATTTACTTTAAAATAGTGTTCTCTCACTTGGCACATAAGCTGAATCGCAACAAGCAAACCAGTTATCTATAAAATAAGAATTGTATGTTCTGCTACCATAATGGGTATTAATAACAAATCTTCCAAAATTAAAAATACACAATATAAAAAGAATTTAAATGTGTTCTTTTTTGGGGTATCATAGCATTTTCTAGCTCATAAAAAAGCATTAACTCCTTATTATAAATCTGACTGTTTAAAATGAAATGTGTATTATGTCCTAAAGGGGACTATACTTGTCATACATTTTCAAGAGAGGGGTTTCAAAATATTTCTTAACACATGAAGAGTAAAAACTTAGACTGCCCTTCTATAGCACTTAATTTTGACATGCATAATATAGTTCATAGCTTTAATCAGTTCAACTTTACCATCATGAAGACTTACTTGGAGCTAAATTATACACTGGGAAGAGAGGACGGCCAGCAGAATGAGATGGAGTGCCTGTTCAAGGAAATCTTAGTGCCAGAAGGAAGATAAATGCTAACACAATATATAAAAGAATGGGATAAGAGATGGAGAAGTTAAAACCTAAAATAAGAACACAGACTAGAATGCAGAACTGCATATGTGTGTTTGTGTGTGTGTCTGTGTGCACACGCATGTGTGCACCTCTGCAGGCATGGATACACACATAGCTGGTGAAAGATAAAGATTGCTTGGAAATAAGACTGTCGCTTTTATACTTTACCCTAAAGGAAGACTAGAAATTAGGACATAAACCCTTGTATTCATGGTTAATTGATTTTCAACAGCAGTGCCAAGATAATTAAAAGGAGAAAAAAATTTTTTTCAACAAAATGGTGCTAAGACAACTGGATATCCACACAAAAGAATGAAGTTTGTCCCTTACCTCATACAATTTACAAAACAAATTTAAAATGAGCCACAGACCTAAATATAAGAACAAAAAGTATAAAATGCTTAGAAGAAAACAGGGAAGAATGTCACCGTTGTTTCTTGTATAAGGCACCCAAAACACAAATGACAATAAAAGTAGATGAAGAGATTTTTAAAGCACCTCATCAAAGAAGATACATAGATGGCAATTAAGAATATGAAACGATGCCCCACATTATATGCCATCAGAGCAATGCAAATTAAAATGACAATGAAATAGCACTGCGCATACA
>PVJL010010839.1:0-46473 GCA_004026885.1 Lyroderma lyra
AGGCAGTTCATTCTCCACATTGTCCTTCAGATATATCACCTGAGCCACACTGGCTTCTGGGTGTTGTCCACAGCCCAAAATATCCTCCCTTCCTTTCGAGGTATGAGCCTCACTCTCTTGAACCCTCTGCTCTCATTCCACATCCTCCATGAATTCCACAGAAGACCCCCCTCCTGATCTTCCTGGCCATTTTAGTCAGTTTCCACCTGTTGACCATTTAGTCAATTAATTGATATGTATCAAGCATCTACCATTAGCAGGACTCTGTAACAATTATCTCCAAATCCGATTGTTTATCATTTAATCTTATCTCCACAGACAGACTTGAAGGTAGGACTATGTCTCCTTTTTAAATATTACATATTACTACTAGTATGTAGCTGACAGTCAATAAATCTTACAAAATGAATCTTAACTTTACAAAAATAGTCACTGGTTGATTTCCTTACACAGAAAGTTCTCTAGATGTCTTCCGCATATGAGTAAATGTACACACATTTCTCAAGAACATATTTGTTGTATGAAGACAAGTATATAATATGTCACTTTACAGAACCACTAGATTTTTTTAAAGGATCACTTTTTTAAAAAAGGAAATAGTTTAATGTTGCAAACAGGAGTTACTACTTTTGGAAACCTTGATAAATTCTAGGTAAGGGAGGAGCAGGAAAACCCAGGCCTATGGGTTCAACATTGATCCTTATATTTATTTGTAGGCTTGTTAGAAAGCTTAGACTGAGATTCGGGCAAAAAGGGATGTGAAATTGTAGCATTAATTTTCTCTAGATCATTATTCAGCCAAACTAACTGTCTTCCTGCTGCAGAAATTGTTCAGTGCTAGATGGGCATCTAAGAACAAACTTAGAGTGCTCAGTGTTAAGACAGTTAGTCCCACTCACTCTTACATTTCATGTAACAAGAAAACTTGAAAGATTATTTCATTCTCTCAGTTCCTTGTGTGTCCTTGAGGTGCTAATGTGTCTAGTCACCACAGCAAACAGTTCATACAGTCACCTACTATAATCCTTTCAGTCCAGGGGTCTCTGTCTCTTCAATCAGCAGGCAAAAAATTCAGACTCAGGCTTTTGATTCTTTAAAACTGAGAAGCATGTACTATCTTTAAGTTTTTTAAAAAAAACATAGAAACTTGAAACTAACATGTCTAAGCAAACTGACAGAACTCTGAAGTAGCAAGTGAAAGTGGCACGATTAATGGCATTGATGATGAAAAGGAGGTCACAAACTATTTAGTTTTTCTTTCTTAACTCGTTGAGCATTTACCAAAAGAAATCTAACTGGTTGCACTTTAAGAATCTAAATCAAATCTTGAAAGCCTAAGTGTATTCCCAAGCAGTGTGGAAAGGCAAAGAGAGATAGTATTTAAACATGACCTCCATTTCTAGTGCATCCCCTTGGCTTGTACTGCTCAACACCTCTCAAAGAAACGCCTGGATGGTCCATATTCTTGTTCTCCCTAAATTTTACATTTTTCCCAAGAAGTGACTCTTTTTCTCCCAATGTCTCATAACCCTCTTAAGTACTAAAGAGAGTCAGGGTGACAGAGTAAATTTTCTCTAAAGGACAGCCTTCTCAGTTCACACAGGACAAGCTGCCAGAGACACAGCAAGATGTTTGGTCGTTTGTTTCACCTCCGCGTTCCCTTTCTTGTCTTGTAGCTACCTCATCCCTGAACTCCCAGCTCCAGCAGCTCCAGCAGCTCCAGCAGCTCCAGCAGCAGCCGCCGCCACCGCCTCCACCGCCAAGCAGCCAGCCCCCGCAGCCCGCTCCGCAGGCGCCCTCGCAGCCCCAGCAGCCGCCCCAGCCCGCTCCGCCCCAGCAGCCGCCACCTGCCTCCCAACAGCTGCCGGCTCCACCATCTCAGCCCCAGCAGCCTCAAGCCCACCCCCACCCCCAGAACCAGAACCAACTGTCTCCAACTCAGCAGAGTGCAAGCCCCCCTCAGAAACCCAGTCAGTCTCCAGGACACGGCCTTCCGTCGCCGCTCACGCCACCCAACCCTCTGCAGGTATGCTCCCACCCCCAGCCCATGAGCACAGAGGACCTTTCCATGGGGTTGTGCCCTCCCCAAGGCAGAGGGCCGCAAAACTTAGCATCCAGTTCTGTAGTGTCTAATTCAAATTGATCTCTTAGACATAAGGAAGAGGAAGCAAATAGCCGGCAACTGGGGATACATGTGAACAAAACAAATAGAACCATTGATGTTGTCCTCCAAAGAATAAATGTTATCTGTTTCCTCCTGTGAGAGGCCAGCACTGTAAGTGCACTTGTAGCCTGTAATAATTCCATTTTATGATAGTTTTTGAAGGCAGCAAAGATAGCATCCAATTAAAATTATTACTAGCTCAGTTTTGTAGCCCCGCGGAGAACTGCTTCTCCTGTCCACGAGGCATGGTGGTTATTTCTCTGTATTATGAATACAACAGGGTCTTACCTTAACTACTTTGTGCTCTTTGGTTTCTATTTTTCTAAAGACTCTCTGGGGTTAGGAGGGTAAAGAAATTTAGCCCCAGTCTTATGTCCCAGATTCCAACCATCACTCCACAGATTAACAAGAACTCTAAATTCATGATGAGAGCCTCAACAAATATGCATAACAATTATTTAAAAATTTTAAAACGTAAAGCTTCTGTATATTTACTTTATTACTATGAAGCTGAGGGCTTCTAAAATAGATATTTCAGGCTCACCATGAAAGCTTATCCTTAATCTACTATCATTGAGGAGCAATAGCTAGCATTCAAGAATATGTAAGTTTATAGTTCAGGAAACCATTCTTAACTTGGAGGGCTTTATAATAAATTAGCTTCAAAATATAATGACTGTAATGTCAATATATCAGATCCAGAAATTAGTAGCTCAGTTTTAGATTTACATAGTGATGTTTTCCCCAGTGAGACCTGAGATGATGTAGCACATTGGTAGTGCATGAGCAGCCTACACAATCATTTCAAATGTCAACTTCTTCCCTCCTTGCTGGTGGGGCATGCAGCACTTCTCTACCTTAGGACACAACAGCCATGGCATCCTTAGGTCCAGAATAGCCAAAATACAAAGTCACAAAAAAATTGGCACACAGACAGAAAGCCAAGTGGATTATAGACTTAAGTGTTTTAGAACTGACTCTGTTTGTTGTCCCACAACATTTTTTTCAAGATCTTTGATTCTCAGTGGTGGCCCAAAATTTTTCTGGAAATGAAAATATTTGGGTGAGATGAGTAATTGTGTTTTCCTTGGCACCTTGGTCATGGCTACTTTCAATATGAACATTTTCCTGAGTCAAGTTTGAAGATGTATTTTTTTTTAAAATCTCACAAGTGTGAGTAAACATAATACCTTTGACAAAGGACTGAAAAGAATACAGGCTTAAAGTCTTCATTGTACACTGACATCTATAGAGAAAGTAGATATAATCAAATTTACAAGATGCATGATTACAGCAACCCTAACTTTTCAGCATTTGGAATTTAAATCTATTATCCCAAAGAATGTTTCATGCTTTCTAAGACCAGTTAAATTAGATATACCTATACACCATGTGATTAAACACTTCCTCTTTCTGAGTCATCAAAATAAGTCGAATTACCAAAGAAAAACCCTGTCCCACTCTAAGGGATGAGATTCTATCTCCAGTTGTTGCATGTAGTCCACTAGTCCTTACAGTTGAGTGAAAGCTTTGAGCTCTGTGGACATCAGCCTTCTCTAAACACTGTCAACATCTTGTAAATCTCTATTGGCCAGTGAAAACCAAGTATAGACAATCCATTTCAATGGCTGTTGACAGGACTTTAGATGAGGTGACTGCTCAGACTCATGGAAACAAATTCTATTAGAATTTCCAAAAGTTTTCTTTATGGTATCCTATGGAAATCCAAGGGCTATTTTTTGTTTGTTTGTTTTATTTTGTTTTGTTCTGTTTTTGCAAGAAATGAAGGCTCAAACTACGTTTTTTCTTTAAAACCCTGAGAGAACATTCTGATTTCTTACCATTTGAGTTTTAATTTATAAATTTCATAAGTATACTGGTAAGATAATACTTTAACTTCTATGGATCTAATGGATAACTACCAAAGGAGAGTTTGGGGAAAACATTTTAAAATATTACCAAATGTGTAGAGAACTGATTTTGAATAAATCTGTATCAGTAGGAATACAAGGATTTTCCCCCCCTTTATTACAGGCACGTGTAAAAGAAATCGAGCATTCTGATTTTAAAATACTGTTTTGTTTTGTTTTTTCCTATACTAGCTGAAGGGTTTTTGAATTTGTGAACATGGAATGTTTAAACTTTTTTTTTTAATTTTTAAACTTAAAAAAAAAACTATTTAAAAGGAACTGCAAAAATGTTAGTTGTCAAAGGTAATGATCTTTATAAACTAAAATAAAGTGTTTTTGCATGAAGATTATGAAGGGACTAAAGATCAACTAAATTCATATATGACAGCTTAAATTCTTTTTAAAATTTTTTACTTGCATGTGGGCTTTATCTTTTTATATTATTCAAAATCTGAGAGATATTAGTATAGAACTATGCAACTTAAACTGTCAAGGAAAGCCTGTAATTCAGAACATTTCTTGTTAAAAATAAAACTCTGAGAGATAACAATTATGTCTGAAACTGTACAGATGTTGTCATGTATTCAAAAAAAAAAAAAAGAAAGTGGCCTGTGTAGGTATATTTAAATAAGGTCATTTAGAAATGAAAAAACTCTTATAATGTTGGCAGGTAGTAATAACCTAGACTAAAATTCTCCAAATAGTTCTTGTCAGGTTTTCCCATAATATTGCAATATAATTATTTTCACTCTTTAACTCAATTCCATGAAATAGACTGCATTTAAAAAACCAGGTTTCTGTTTCAAGACAGATATGAGTCTCAAATATTATCACTTCAGAGAAGCCCAAATAAGGGAATAACTTCATTTCACTAATTTTTATTGCTCAGGGATATAGGAGGCCTAGCAGTCCAGAGTGGAGACCAGAAGCTGGCCCATGAAGGTCTATCTTAAGATTCTCTATTGAGACTCAAGACCTGCCCACCCATCCATGTTTGGAGAAAAGTTCCAAAACATGGATCATAAACATAAGGTTTTCTAGGGCCAGGTAGTCAGTCTAAATGAGTAAGCAAACTTGGGGATAAAACCCAAAGCCAAATTTTGAAAACAGTGTGTGAAACAAACAAAATGCATCTGTAAACTGAATTTAACCTTTGGTTTCCAGGATGTATCAATCCATGCTTCTGTTTTTGCTGTAGTTCACCGGCTACAGGCAATGCCAAAATCTGAAAACAGAAATATAATGTGTGTTGGGTAGGTGCAGATCAGAAACATAAATAACTTTTGGGGGGCAAATATATGGCCTAATCATTCCCAGATAGAAAAATAATTTATAAATTTCAAAATATAATGTTTATCTGGAAAAAAAACACTATAAGCATAAGAATGATAAAACAAATAGTTCCTTTCTATGACCTTTGAGATGACCTTGCTTCAGAATGTTTCTTAGGAGTTTTCATTTGCACTAGGGAAATTCCAAACATTGTGCAAAAGCCCTGATGTGTGCATGCTCCTTCGTGAGTTTTCTGGAGACGAATGAGGCATGACTGGAGCCCAGTCACGGTGCCATGGGAAGGGAGGCTTGAGAGTTTGAGGACTCATTCTAGTTCTGATCCTACTTCTAACTAGCTCACAAGTTTGGAGTAGTCATATTGGTCTCTGGGCTTTCTTTTCTTCATCTGTTAAATGTGTGAGCTATATGACTTTTAAAATTCTTTTCAGGCCTGTGAGTCTATGATCTAAATGTTAGTAGGCTTCTAGAATTTTATTGGCTATTGAAAACCTGATGGTCTTAAAGAATCTGTGAATATTCTTCAAGGTCAGGTGAATTTCTTCCCACTCAGCTGGGTGGCAGAGTAGAAAGAGAGTGGAGACAAACGTAAGTGGGATAATGATAGCAGAAGCAGATTTTACCTTAGCCACAGAGTCCAAATTAAAGTCAAGTTTTTATTCTCAGAGAGTCACCTCTGTAAGCTCTCATCCCAGATTGCTTTTCCACCCCTATACATTAAAGAAGCTTAAGAAACCAAACGCTGCATTTAACCTTGGCCTTCTGCATACTGTCTTGCATGGCAGGAAGCAAGATAATCTTTTCCTTTTGTTATTGTATTGCACATTTTAATAAATAACAGAGGGAGAGAGAACTCAGTGGAAGCAGTTAGGGAAGAGAAAGATATCCTTGCTTATAGGAAGAATAAGGGGCATGATTACCTCCTCAGAGGTGAAGTTGCTTGAAAGAGAGTGTAAAATTGTTCCCAACCATGTGAATTTGCTAATGTAAAGGTCTCATTGCCACTCAGCATGCACGAGTAAAACTGCATCCAAATCCTACCTCTGTTATGCAGGAGACACAGCCTCCTGATCTTCTCATTTGGGATGCTTTCCCACTTGCAAATTTTCAGTACTAAGTTCCAAAGTGGATAAGTGATGGAGAAGGTGGTGCTTTATCACTTTTTAAAACAAAGTCTCAAAACACTTGAGAAGTAGTTAGACCTAGACCTACATGACTCTCATCCTTTTTAAAACAAATGGTCTCCAGTCATTACTCCTTCTTATAGCAAAGGCCCAGTTTCCTCTTCTCTCCCCAGTAACTTGTCTTAGTCAACTTAACACAGTATTAGTAAAAGTTTTGTGGCTCAAAGCTTTTTTAATTTATAAAGTGTGTGTGTTTTTTTTTGGGGGGGGGGGCAGGGGCTAAAATTAAATACTTTCTAGAACTCCTTCCATTCTATTTGGAGTGTTATGTTACAAACCCCTAAAATTGTGTTGAGTGACCTACACAGGAGTAGGTGCAGAAAAAAATATTTTTCCTCTACTTATCCTAGGTTGTCAGGCTGGGACTCTGTAAATTAGACATATTAACAAGGGAAAAACAAACAACTGTTTATTAACACACGCATCACACCTACACATGGGAACACTCAGTGATGAGTAACTCAAAGAGGGTGGTGAGAACTTGGGCTTATATAGCATCTTAACAAAAGAACAATACATTTTTACAGAAGTGACAAGACAAAGGAAAAGGACTATGAATTCTTAGAGGTGGCAAAGTGTAGCAAGGCAAATATATGGGAAACTAATATTAGGTAGGGCTAGTTTTAGCAAAATTTTTTTATAGATTCTTCTAGTGCCATCTCTGAACTGATAAGGACCTAGAGCTGTCTACAGTAATAAATGTCTGTCCTTCTTGGTGATCGTGTTGGGGGTGGGAGGGACAGCTTTACAAATTTGTCTTGCTTTTAGTTAAATGGAATAGCAGAGAGCTTTTCTTGTATCTGCTTCTTCTCAATTGCCTTCAGCTCAAAAAACAAAACAAAACAAAAATCCTCATGCCAAAGTAGCACATTTGGGGGTAGCATATTCTGCTACCTTTTACAGGCATTTTCTTGTAACTCCTTTGTGGTCATGGTAAACTCCAGTAGACTCAGACATCTATGCCTTCACAGGGCTGAATCACTGTCTAGAATTCTCCCAAGCCTGGACCAAGTCTAAGGGAAGGCAAGTGAGGCACTCATCTTAGATGCAAAATTCAAGATGCACCCAAAAATGTAGTAATCAAGACAGATAATATTTTAATGCAGTATGTTTAAAAATCAAAATGAATGCCAAACTTTATAATGAACTAAATGTCAAATTTTAAAATATAGGACTAGTAATAGTTTTGAGCCATATTGGAGTCGGAGGCAAAAGGAAAAATCAGTAATACTGATTTGGTTGATGGTGAATTTTTTGTGTTCATTCTGATTTTTAAACATATCACATTAGATGTTATTCATCTTGATTACTGTGTTTTGGGGCCTACCCTTAAATTTTGTGCCTCAGATGATTGCCTCACTCACCTCACCCTAGTCCCTTCCAGCTTGACTACCAGCTGTGTAAATGATTTAGTTAGCAAGTATTCTCCAGGGTCAATAGCATTCTGTCCACTGTAAATTTCAGCCAGATCATGGATTCCACTTTCTAGTTGAACATGAAAATGGCACCAAATTTGCACAGTAGAAAAACAAATACATGCTAGATAACAGATGAAGTAGGGAGGTGGGGTAGGAATCCATCCTCCTTCACTGTATATTGCACAGGTCTAATAAACCAGTCATTTTGATTGAATTGAAATGTTAGGACAATTGAGTAACTTTTGAGGCTGACTTTTTTTACTGAACTAATTTATGGTTTTATGAAATTGAGTAAGTTTAGTGAAAATAATAGATGTCGACAACATTTTCCAGAGCAATCCAGGCTATGAGGACCTTTTAAAAACTGGACAAGTCCACAAAGAGTGAATAAGTCTTCCTCTTGGGCTAAAGAACCAAAGAAAACTACATTATTATGAATGTTCCATCCAAATCCAGAGAGTTACCATAAAGATGAAATATAACATACTGATGAAAATGCTTTTTATGCTATAAATTTGCTAAGTAAATGTTTATTATACTACAGATATGAAAGAGCATGAATTTATTTCTACCTGGTTTATACTACCATTTAGCAAACTGAGAGCTTCATTCATGATTTATTCATTCAGCAAGAGGTTGGGTGGGAAATGGGAGTCCCTTTACCCAACCATATCAGCACTGAATAAAATAAACAAAATGTATTTACCCACATTCTCTTCAAGGGACGATTTTTCCTTTTATGAAAGAAAGAAAACCTCCTTTAAAAAAAAAGACCCTCAGTTCAACATTACTGACATTTCAAAGAATTTATTACAAGCATTTGAGATCCAGGAGGAGCAACAAAGTTTAAATTGCTTTGAGAGTGGCCAAGGGAAATTAGTTTACCAAGAATATACTTATATACTTGGTGCTTGTTGGCCATTGTCTAGATTTACCATTTCTGTGTACTGTTCTGTAGATTAGTCAAATGCTATAGAAAGAGGTTTAACAAAACAGGCGGCATGTTCACACCACTGACTATGGAAGCTCGCATCAAGTAGCAATAGATGGAAAGGGAATAGAAAGATTCTTGCAGCATTTGAAATGGCAAATTATAACTTCTCAAGGAAAAGATCACCACTCTAATCATGATAGGAGGGCAGATCTATGGCCTGTCTTCAGCGAGTTCAGCAGTGAGCCTGGAGCCTACATACTGTCCAGTCTCTTCACTGTCTGTTGGATGGAGCTGATAAACTAATCCCAATGCCTACCTCAGATGGTGTCTGAAATCATTTTGCCTCCATGTGCATAGATGCAGGTTTTAGTGGTAATTTGAGATGCCCAAAATATGCTGGCTGGCACTTCACTCTGTATGAGCAAAACATAGCCAGTATTTATTAATATATTAATACAGTATCCTTATACTTTCATGATCAAGTGCTAGTCTTCATATTTTAGCCTTAATTTATTTCTCACAGGTTAGGGGTAAATTTTCCACAGGCTTTAAAACTGACTTCCAAAATATAGACTTGCAAGCGAATACTATTGAGGTCATAAATATAGCATTTTTATCGTTAGCTACAAACATTTATCAAGCACCTATGGTATGCATTGTGGCCCTAGGGAAGATTTGCAGAACAGACAATGTGGTACTTCTAAAGAGCATGATCTTTAGAAGCAGACAGACTTGGAGTTGGATTCTGGCTCTGCTGGGCACTTGGGTTAGGTCAACCCATCCTTCTCAGCCTTAGTTTCCACATCAGTTGGAGGGTTGATGTGGGAATTAAATGAGATAATTTATGTGAGAGTATCTAATGCAGTTCCTGATAGAAAGCGGCACTCAAAAAATTATCAGTTTCTTGCCTGCCTTTTGTCCTTTCTTGATTCTGGATATTGTAATCTAAGGAGAAATATGAGATGAACAGACACACTCAAAGTTGAACAAAAGGCAAATAGTCATGGGAATATAAAAATGCATGTGTGCACAATAAAATTATGCACTGCACACTACAGAAAAACCCACATAAACTCAAATGAGGCTAATAATTACACATCTGTTATAAAGTCAAGTCAGAGAGGTTAGGGGAATTTCTGAGGAGCGGGGTTTAGCAGAGGAAGAGAAGGGCCCGTGCAGCACAGGGCACAACCATGCAAAGGCTCCGGGGAGGAGTAGAGGGCAGCAAGAAAGAGCCACAGGCTCATATAAGAAAGAAGTCTCACTTTAAACCACAGAACCTTGGTTTATCCACCAATATTATTAAAAATAAAAAAAATATTTTTTCTTCTAAATACCCAAAGTTGTGGTTTTTGGTGTGTGGGTAAACAAGGAGAACCTTGATAATCCCAGTTCTTCTACTAACTAGCTACATGACCTTGGATAAGTCACCTAATCTCTGGGACTCAGTTATGTCACTCATTACATGAAAACCTCATATTAGATGATCTTTAAGTCCTTTCTAGTTCCACACTCTGTTTATGAAATAACATAAATAAGGTGCTTTGGAGTGTATGGAAAGCAAGAAAAAAAAATATATATATATATATGTATAAATAAAATGCTATAACCCACAGCACACATGAGATACTCAAGAAATACTCCTGATAATATTTGGCTAATATCTGCAGTGTGTTGTGAAATTTATGAAGTGCATTTTTTTATACGTTATTTCATGCATTGACCTCTTGAGTTCATAGTTCTAATCAGAATAATCATGATCATTTATCAAATGTAGCTATGCATCTTATGCGAAGTACTTCAGTCTTTCATGTTTTTTTCTCTTCCTTAAAGGAGGCAAAAATTATTTGCATTCAGATCTAAGGAAACTATATCTCAGAAAGTTGAGGCAACTTCCTCAGTATCACTGGTCAAATTTCAAAGTGTCTCCATCTATATTTTTCTGCCTCTGCAATGTTCACTTGGGTTGTTGGTGAAATGTGTATTCTTATTTGGCTGCTAGCATTTTCTAAGACAATGTTTCCCAAGTGTCTTCCACGAAACACTCATCCAAAAAATTTTGATTGAAAACAGACTCCATGGTAGGTAGGTGGGTAGCTAGATATATAATAGGTAAATAGATACTGCACACTGTATATCACTCCTAGATATTTCACAGTATTCATTAAAATACTGAAAGCTAAAGACATCCTGCAGTAGAGATATCTAGTTACCATTTTTTACCCAAGAAATTCCTAAACTTATGTAACCACTAAACTTTTCCCCCATATAACTCTAATTAATACCCCATAGAAAATTATTTAGGGACCATTGCTCTAAGGTCTCTTTCTGTAATTATTGTAGCATCCACACATGCCAAAATTTACAGACCACTCCCAAAGACTAGACAGTGGAGTAAGTGGAGAAAAATGAAGACAAGATGAAGAAACCCAAAACCAAAGCAAGAGCAGAGGAAGCTGAAACCAAGAACGGTCCTTACAGTTGGCAACCAACAGTCACTTAGCCAAAAGGAATATGGAGGTGTCTGTCTGAGTTGCCTCTCATGGCAGCTGAGGTGTTAGAGATTTTGTTTTTCAGATGGTAATTCCTCCCCTCCTCTCCTTCAGTGCCCATTATTTCTCCTGTCCACACACCACTGTGCCTGGAGTCCGGCCTGTCCTTGGCAGGACAAGGAGAAGTGATGCAGGGCACCACTGGACCACACAGCTCCAAACTCATGGAATCAACAGTACAAGAGGGGCACACCCTCACTTCACCTCACTTCCATCCTCCTGTCTTTTGACTGAGGAGTTTCCAGTGGTCAGAAGACTCCTCAATACCCTGGCAACCTCATTCTCCACCTCTGTTTTAAGAAGGGTTAGATTCCAAACAGGTCAAGTCAGTCTGAAATCTGTGGTAAGCCTCTAGAGTCCCACCCAGCCTGTCAAAATTCCATGTTGGTGGGGCATTACTCCAATCCTGGCTCTTTCCATTTCCTGTTTGGGGAAAACAAAGTCCTCTGAGGCACTGGTGTTTTTCTTCTCTTTCATCCGCTACTGTTGAGAACTAAATTGGGTATTCTGCTTTCAATTGCCAATACTGGGCCCCCCTGAATGCAGAGTTGACACAGAGAAAGGTGCCATGTTGAGAATACCAGTTCCAGAGTCTCTTCTTTCATGCATAAGCGGAACCTACATGGTAAATGTTCAGGTGTTCCTGAATGGTTGTCAACTGGAAAAGGCAATTCCCTGTCCTTGGCCACCCAGTGGGGATGCCTGTGAGGTAGGCTGACCAGACATACTGTTTTTAAATGGGACAAAAGACAACGGTACCGTTTCATTTCAAATGGTCGTATCGTCAACCTACTGACACCTTGCACTTAGCCCCGTGAGACGAGGCTGACCATACACACCATATGGGACAGCACTGTTGTTTTCTGTCCTGTTTAAAATGGTATGTCTGGTCAGCCTACTATGAGGCCACAGATGACCACAGCTGTGGAGGGAGCATTCTGCATGTGTATGTGACAGCTTTCTTCAGGAAACTAATGGTCTGCATCTGAAGGCCCAGGTGGGCTTCCGATTGATGCAACCTTTCCAGCCCAACACATTCTTTTTTACCTATTGGTTGCTTTTTAATGGCAATTGATATAAACTTTTTTTTAATTCATTTTTATTGTTAGACTTATTGGGGTGACATCTGTTAGCAAGGATTACATAGGTTTCAGGCATACAATTCTACAGTGCACTGTCAACTTGATGTCTATAAGTTCACCACCTAAGGTGACTTCTCTTTCCATCACCTCCAACACATTTTGTCTGAATTGTCATTTAACAGGAATCATCCTGGCACCATCACTTAGTTTTCTACATCTGAAGATATTTAACTGTCATTAAAAAAAGTATTTAGGCATCTCTTTTTCTTAGCTGAACTCCATCTCCCAGAGACTGGCTCTTCTTTCCAGAGCTGAGCTCTCCATCCTCATGTTGTGAGGCTACAAATGTGGCACTTACAGAGAACAAAGCAATGGGGAAGGGTTCAGAGAAGAGAAGATTTCAGAGAAATTCTCTCACTTCCTTCAAGGAAAGCTGTCCTGAGTCTGGTTGGCTTTGAAATGTCTATTTTTTAAATCAGAAGGAAAATAATCTTGTATTTCTACCTTAAGGTCTAAAATGTAACATTCCATAGAGTAGTTACCACCTTCAGTACTCTACACCCCATGGAAGGAATTTGATCAATTTAGGGCTAAAACTCAATGGTACTTATACCCAACCTGGACAAAGCAGAGAGTTATTAAAGGCTTAAAGCAAATATGGGATATTCTCCGAGTTCCCTGCATGTAATGGTCACACTGAATCTATTTTAAGCATCTTCAAGGCAAAACCTGCATAACATTTTCATTGCCAGTGAGCCCCCCCTTAAGTGATACAGTGGCTATGTTCATATCAGAAAGGGAGACTTCCATATAATCAAATGTTTTCTAGGGCATGGGTATCCATCATCTCACTGCCTTGCCTGACCACCCTCCCACTTCTTGACTCACCCAAGCCACACAGCTGAGTCCATGCCCACACTCCTACCACTGTATTTTGTTGATCCCTCGCTTTCCTTTTTAAGAGAAAATTTCCAAACTTAATGACAGTGTTTCTCAGCATTGGCTGCATGTAGGGATTACCTGAGGAGTTTTTTTTTTTTTATAAATACCAATGCCTGCATCCTACCCAGAGATTCTGACTGAAACTGAGTGGGATGGAGTGTGGGCATCAATGTTTTTTAAACTCCCCAGGTAATTCCAATGTAAGGCCAGGGTTAAGGACAACTACCTGTGGTCTTTTAAATAGACTTCCACCTATTCATTCCTAAAAGAGCAAATTCCTACCTCTTATTTAAACAAAATGCTTTTTACCCAAAGTTGGTTGCATGTGTTGCTGCTAACTTTAATTCTATGATATAATAAAACTACATCTCCAGTTCTGAAAAGAATGAACCTGTGTTACTTTTACCCCACTCCTCTCCCAGATTCACAGACCATCAAGGAAAGAAAACAACCATGTCTGTAACTTTGTTATCCACTTGAGCCCCTCCCAGACCCTAAAATTGGGTTACTAGCCATTATTTGCAGAAAAACCTCAAGCTTGGTGATTCATATCTGATATTCAAAACAGAATAGGGGAAAGGAACAACCATTTCAGACTCTTTAACATTCTCTCCAAATAAGAATAGCTGCTACTGACTAAGATGCCCAACTGCTGCTAGAAGGTGTCTGTGAGTATGTACTGGGACTTTTCAAGCTTGTATTTGCATGTGAATCTCTCTGGGAGCTTGATAAATATAGACTCAGATTATAAAGGACCTACCCCAGATTCTGCATTTTTAACCAGCTCCTAGGTGATGCTGACACCTCGAATCCTCTGT
Source organism: Lyroderma lyra (assembly GCA_004026885.1). Lineage (NCBI taxonomy): Eukaryota > Metazoa > Chordata > Mammalia > Chiroptera > Megadermatidae > Lyroderma > Lyroderma lyra. The sequence continues at coordinate 14,295 of PVJL010010839.1, forward strand.
TCACCTCTTGAGTAGCAAAGTGCTCTATTTAAGGACTCTTTGACATCCCTCCCACAAGCTTCATTTCACAGATGAGGAAATTGGGAGTAAGGGCCTCTAAGAGACGGAAGTCTATGAGACATAAAACCTTGTCCACTCTGTTAATCTGCCTCTTTTTAGTCTTTTTCCATTGTGGGATTTCCATCTTTTAAAAAATATCACATAATGATTTCTTTCCTTTCAGATGAAGATGGAGATAGATGCACTGTTAGACAAAAGACTCTCCCTTTCCCCTGTCTGGTCTTGCTTGTAGCTCCTGATCTAAATTTTGATGTTATCACTGCTCAAGAATCAGTAACTCTGAGGTTTGGGGGTGTGGATATGGCCACACATTCTTCTCTTTCTTTAGTAAATATACTAGTTTTGTTGAAACCATTTATAGCAACTTGAAATTCAAATACAAAGAGATTAAAACGATCTGTGACCACTAACTAAATTAGAACTAAAATAGCTGATAGGATTTCTGTGAGAAGTCAGAAGGTCTCATTCCAGTTTTTGAGCCCAAGCTTGCCTAGTAGCTCTGTGACTGTGAAGACCACACCCTACCTACATCCTACTACCTTGTATTCAGCACTGAGAGTGTATTTGAGACTGTCTGCCTCAGCAAGGGGCAAGGGAGTCTTCTTTTCGCCATTATTACAGCACCAAGATATTAATAAATGCAAAACAGTAGCAAAATCAGCCTCCAAATGTAGAGGCCATACGCAGTCAGAATGTGGTTCTGTTTACTTGGTGAAAGATCCTAAAGTGCAATTTGTAGGCATTCTTTACCCTCTTAATCAGGGTAGTGGGAGCTGTGCTCAAAATGCCATTTAAAGTAACCATCTTTACTCTAGTCACATGTTTGTTTTCCGAACTAGCATTTCTATTGCAAAGAAGAATGTGCTTTGTGATAATTGGGAGCTGTGCCATCATTGTAATGTTTTCATAAAATGCAAGGAAAGTCTTCAAAAACATCCACCCTTTTGAAGTTCTTGGACTGTAGTTTTGTATTTTCTGTAAGTGGGATGTAGACCCAGTAACCCAGACGAATACCTGACACTTGCTCAGTGTCAGCTGTATCAGATTGGACAGGCAGGCCCTGCTGATTAGATGGCTTTGGGGAGAGGAAAGATCTCATTAACATCTTCATCTTCAAAGAACAGAAACCTAAGAGAACTTGTACGAATATCGGCCACTAGCCTTAGACTGCATAAATAAATGCATGGTGTGATCAAAAAAACAAAAACCAAAGTGGAAAAATAAACTCGTAAACCCTGTCAACACCTAGATGACTCTGTGCTTACATTAGACTATGTGTGTATGTGGATTTTAAATCTTCATATGCGTGTGTGTTCCATATTTGTGGGTACACACGTTTGGATTGATTTTATATATACACATGCACATATTTATTTAGAATCTTTTTTAGAACCACCAATTCAGGGTTTCTGTAAAGTGTCCATTTATAGGGTCATCGGTGTAGTTGGGGCAAATCAGTGGAGCATGAGCAAAGGGGGAGGAATGACATTGTCTGGGGCTTGCTTTCTTTTCTTTTCTGCCTGGACATTAGAAAGAATGACTAAGCAGTGCTGGAGATTATGAATTTGCTTAAGTGTGAATGGCTGATTGCTGAGAGCAGCACGGGCCCTTCCCCAAGGTGATTGACTGGGGCTGCAGGTCTTCACACTTGATGCCTGGATTTGACTCGGAAAGTCTGCCAAGTCTTTTACTCGGATATTTATCTTAATTAGATCTGAAAGACCTGCCACAGCAGAATAGTCACACCGATTAAAATGAAAAACAGGAGAAATTACTGATCAAATTAATCATAATGTCGGGTTACAGCTGTAGGTCTGATGTAATTTGCCACTCCAGTGAGTTACATCGGCCGGGCTGGGAAAAGGAGCTGGCTTTACCCTGATCCGTAACACCCGCCAGCTCCAGGCCGCTCGGCAGGAGGCTGCTTCCATTCATTTTCCTGGCTTGCTCTGACCTCCCTGCTGCAACTGGAAACAAATCAGGCACCAAACAAATGGGGGTGCGGGGTGGAATATTCACTTACCGAAGCAATCGTACTATTTTAAAATGGTGAGTTTGTAAAACTTGACCAGGCAGGCTTAAGGCTTTGTGCTTGCTGAGCTTGTTGCCTCTGGTTTTTCCATTTAACTTCCTTTCAGTTTTCCTTGTGGTGACCTGACATTGATTACAAATGCAGAATGGGAATCAAAAGGTCAGAGGACAAAATCTTTGGCTCTGAGCAATGAGAAAAAACCCTTTAGAAAAATCTCCTTGCCAAAATGACTCTACAACTGGAGCATGGAGTGAAATAATCTAGAGTGTCACAACAGATAAGGAAGAAACCTGAGCTGTAAGAGCACTTGTTCTGTGAAGGTATGGTGCTGGTAGTCTAACTTTCAAATAAGCACTGCTTTATACTATATCATGTGTTTGGGTAAGATGGGTGAAAGATACTTTTTTTTTTTAAGAAAACAAATGAGATGCCAGATTCTTTTCTATGTATACCCCTGACACTGAGCTATGATTCATGATTCATTGTTTATAAAACACATCTCCCCATTAATGATACAAAAAAGAGGCCTTAAAAGATACCCCAATCTGGATATTCAATAAGAATTCTCAGAAATTAGAATTTAGGAGCAATGCAGGACTTCTCTCCAACCTGTTCTGCTTTATCAGGGAACTAGATAAGCTTCCATGGAGGGAAGGATCCTAAAACAGGGGTGATTGGAAAGAAACAGGGAAAAAAGACCTCCTTCCTAATCAATAGTGATTAGATGAGTGTGCAGCATTAACCTTTCTTTTTGACCACATAATGTGTTGCCCAAATTGCATGTACAAAGTTTGACAATTAAGTTCACAAACTTGCCACCATGCGCTTTAATTGGCAGCACTATACAAATAACTAGGTAAGGTTTCATAACTTTGGTATATCTGTGTCTCAAAGCTGTGTTTCTGTTGATGTGCTGTGTCTCAAAGCTGTGTTTCTGTTGATGTGTGGCGGAGTCTTGCTGAGTGGCATTCATTATTGTTGCATGCATGTTTTTGTGTGCCATCACAACAATGCCAGAGCTTAAATAAGAAAAATGTACAAATATTAAGTTTCTTGTTAAACTTGGCAAGATGGAAGTGAAATCAGGGACATATTAGTCCAAATTTATGGGGATAATGCCATGAAGAAAATGGCAGTGTACAAATGGATTAAATGTTTTTCTAATGGGAGATACAGCGTCACTGATGAAGAGAGGTCAGGGCGGTTAGCAATGAGCAGAACTGACAAAAACATTGCAAAAATTCATCAAATCATGTATCAAAATCATCAGCTGACTGTGAGAAGCATAGCAGACCAAGTAAACATTGATAGAGAAACAGTTAGGAAACTCTTAACTGAAAATCTTGGCATGAGAAACGTGTGTGCAAAAATGGCCCCGAAGAAGCTTACCAATGAAAAGAAGCAAAGGAGAGTCAAAGTTTACCAAGACCTTTTGGAGAGGCAAGATGATGTTTTGGACCATGATATCACTTGTGATGAAACATGGGTGTACCAATACAACCCTGAAACACAGTGTCGAAGTGCACAATGGAAGTCAGCCAATTCTCCACAACCAAAAATGTTCCATCAGTCCAAATCAAGAGTCAGAACAACGTTGCTAAACTTTTTTGATATCAGAGGAATTGTTAATTATTAATTCATACCAGCTGGACAGTCAACCAAGTTTATTATTTGGAAGTGCTGAAAATGCTGCATGAAAATGTTAGATGAAAACGACCTGGACTTTCTGCCAACAACTCATCCCTATTATATTGTGACAATGCACCAGCTCACATGGCACTGTCTGTGAGGGAGTTTTTAGCCAGTAAACAAATAACTGCTTTGGAACACCCTCCCTACCCACTTGATCTGGCCTCCAATGACTTTTTTCTTTACCTAAAGATAAAGGAAATATTAAAAGGAAGACATTTTGATGACATTCAGGACATCAAGGGTAATACGATGACCACTCTGATGACTATTCCAGAAAAAGAGTTCCAAAACTGCTTTGAAAGGTAGACTAGGCACTGGTATTGGTGCATAGCTTCCCAAGGGGAGTACCTCGAAGGTGACCATAGTGATATTTGGCAATTAGCACTTTTTCTAAGATGAGTTCGTGAACTTAATTGTCAAACCTTGTATTCATCCCTGTACTAGATGTGCCCTTTTACCCCCAATCTGAAGAGGCCCTCATTCTCTCTCCATCTTATCAAGAATGAACTGGTACATTTTATAAATGAGGGAGACAGGCAGTCAAAGAAGATAAGGTGGTCTTGACATGCAAGACACTATACCCTCTGGATCTTTCTATGGACCACATTGTGAGAGGTTATTAGATTGGTTTAGTGGTTTTAATCAGAATTTTTTTTAAAAGTTAAAAATAGACAATACCAGAGCATATCACACAAAGTAAGGCTGTATATTTTTCTTGAAGCTTCTGTTTAAGTTAAATACATATAGACATATGTATATAATTACATATGAAAAGACAGAAGTACACAAGTATACATATAGATGGATATATTTGTGTTTGTGTGTATATATATTTTTTGTATGTGCATATGTGTTGGTTTTTGTTGTAAAATGTATTTCTAATTACACAACAAGGTTGGAAGTATTTGAAAACCCTACCCTGAAAGACCTAGCTATTTAGAAAGGCAGAAGTGGGAATTCTTAGACATGAAACAAATCAGGAAGCAAATTTATCAGTGTTCCAACATATTAAGTGTGACGATGAACTAAACATTGTCTGCAACAATAAAAAACAACCAAAAAAGTCATATCACTCCCGTCATACAAACATACACACACATTGGAGGGAAGTTCAACATTATACCAGTACTTATGTAGTTGAAAACTCACATGAAATTAATAGTTTAAGAAACTTAATAAATTGAGAAACTAAACTATATATTAAAAGCTGACCAAGTAGTCCCACCAAAAATGAAGAGATGATTCTAAAAAGAAAATGAAAAGAGGAGAGAAAAAAAGGGTAGGAAAGAAGTACATGGCACCTAGAACCTAAAATTTCTATGTTCCTAGAAATTTTATCATGGGAACAGCCTTGTCTCCTAGAATCGCAAGTCAGGAGCCAGGTCCATGGGCCCTGGTAAAAAAAAAAAAAAAAAAAAAAAAATCATGGGCTACAGAGTTACATATCCCAGATGCCTAGAACTTTTCTCCGTTCTCCCACTTGATCTGGCCCCAGGGAAAACCTAGCACCATCCTCCCTGACCTACTTCTGTTTCTCCTTAATCCAATGCACTTTGCAAAGCAGTGCCAAGCTAACCTTCCTAAAAGAATATATTGTTCACATGACTCTCATGCTCAAAGGCCTTCTTTGGCCTTTTAGCCTGGGTACTCTAGCCTTACTCTCCACCCCTCCTCCCATCTCCCTTCAATGCACTCAGCCTCTTCCGGTGCCTGACATCCTTTGGAGTCCACTTCCCTGGCTCTACAGGTTCTGTGCCAGTAGCCAGGAGTGCCTGCTCTTCTCACCACTGGTCCCTCATGGCTTCATTACCTACTCTTTCCATGAAGTGCCTGCACTTGCCCAGCCCTCAGTAATTACTCTGTTCTCTGAACTCACACTTTGGGCAATTAACATGTGCAATTTGAGGTGTTTTTTTTTCGTTGTTTTTATAAACAGGTTTGTTATCTTACTTGAGTTATAAGCTCCCTAAGAACAGACACTATGTCTCACACTTTTGTATACACCAGGATTCTCAATAATTGTTAATTAGTTATCATTTAACAGTTACTTATCTCACAAATATGTAAGTGCCTATTATCAGACCATCTTACACTTATTTGCAAAATAACTTGATGAATATTTACTAATAAAGAAACATTAGGTATTCATTTGTATATTTATAACAATGCCTGGCACATGCAAGGACTATAAATAAAAAGATCTTATTATGATTGTAATTCCTTGGAATTGTTTTAACCCCATTGTTCTTTGCACTATTTTCTCAGTAGGCTTTGGGAAATACGGTTTTTATTTAGACTGCTTTAAATCAACTTCTTCTATTTGGGAGGAAATGTGTATCAAAGCAAGAACCATCATTTTCTAATTAATCATCTATTTCCTTTCCCCACCATATCAACAACACGTGGCAGATCTTAATACTCAGAATATACTAGAGAGAGGCCTTCTTAATATTTTGTAGATCTGATTGGTGTGTGGGTTAAATATACTTTCCAAAGCATAGAAGTATTATAAAGCAGATATAGTAAAGACCAAGGAAATCAGAAGGGGCTCTCCCACCACGGATGCACCTCGGCCTCACCACTGGATACCAGAGACTCTTAGATGCCATGCTCTGGCTGCCCAGACCCCACTGGTAAAGTGGACAAATACATAATCTCCCAGTAGAAAAATGATGATCTAGTTTTAAAAATAAAAATCTGTTGAGCATTGAATACATGCCAGGCACTGTGCTGGGTGTTTTGAATGTTTCCTTCTTATGCCCTGACATCACTTACAAGAGTGAGAAAATCAAGTCTCAGAGCAGTTGGGAACTCACTGAGGGCCCGCAGCTTGTCGGAGGTGCAGCTAGGGCTTGAGTCCCATCTGTCTGGCTCCAAACTGGAAGACTTTGCATGCCTTTTTAACTGGACAGTCTCTGTGTATGTCTGTTGTCTCCTGAAATTACAAGTTACTAATAGCATCCGTTTTGCTCTCAGAAATTTGTTGTCTCAGATTTAGACAATAAATTATTGGGGCACCTTCTCATGCTCACTGTGCTACCCCAACATTTACCCAAACGGCCTCCACCTGATTCCACTCCACTAGACATCACAAAAGCTAAGATGTTTGAATATCTTCTTAATTTACTGAAAAGATTGAAATAGTAATTCTTATAGTGTGTTCTCTTTACTTGATAATTAATAATTTTTCAAAACGTGATCCTACTTGAAACAAGAGAACCTTGGATAAAGGGCAGCAGGAGATACCTACTTCTTCCAAATCATTTGGAAAAACCTGGCAAGAATATTTCTAGGAACCTGGCTGAGGTGAACAACATCATGCTAGCAGAACTGTAATTTAGAACAGAGAGCCCCCCAACCCCCAAAAAGATGACATTTAATAAGGATAAGCATATACATTGTAAAGAGAGGGGAAGAAATCACACACACACACACACACACACACAAGATTAGAATTAATGATTGATTTTTTTTTAAATCTCAGGGTGAACAAGAGCCAAAATACAATGTTATTAAAAGGTTTACAGGTGATATGGAGGGGAAGAGGGACAAGGTTTCATCAACAAGGGTGAGAATTCCAGCCTCTTTCTTTGAGGTGGCCCCTGAGGGGTGCTTCTAGTAGTCATGATTCCCATTAAAATCACATGGGAAGATTCCTTCAACAGATACATTGTATGAAAAAGAGAAAGAGAGAAAAAGAAGGGCTGAGGGACTTGGACCTATAGATCAAAATACCCAGTAACCAATCTCATTATATGGATCTTACATAGATTACAACTCAAGCAAACTATAAAAAGCAAGCAATATGACATTTATGAAGCAATAAGAAATATAATCACTGAGTATCTGATGATATTAAGGAATTATTTCTAACATTTTTAGGCGTGATGGCGGTAAGATTTTTTTTTAAGATAGGCTGACCAGATGTACCATTTTAAATGGGACAGAAAACTACGGTACTGTCCTGTTTCAAATGGTACGTATGTTCAGCCTAGTCTCACTGGGCTAAATTCAAGGTGTCAGTAGGCTGACCATATATATCCTTTGAAATGAGACAGGACAATTATTTTTCTGTCCCTTTTAAAACAGTACATCTGGTCAGCCTATTTTAAGAGTATCTTTTGAAAGTACATACTAGAATACAAATAAAATGATAAAATGTCTGGGATTTTTTTCTAAAGTGATATGTGTGGGAGGGAAAAAATAATATGTGTGGAGGTGAGTGGATAGGATACAGAAAAAAGGATAATTATGGAAGCTGGGTGATGGGTCCATGGGAGTTAATTATAGTATTGTGTTTTATATGTGTTTAAATTTTTTCATAAGAAAAATTTAAAGAAAAAATTATAAATACCTGGGGATTCTTTCATAATATAGATTCCTCTCACCCAACCCAAGAACTACAAAATCAGAATCTCTGGGGTGAAGCCAGTGATTTTTATGATCATCGAAGTTTAAGGACTCCCTGCCCTATGGAATTGTAAAGAATTTATTAGATCAAGATAGGTTAGTTAAGGCTCAGGGGCAATCATAAAAATGGTTAATGGGTTGAGACACAGTATCTTAAGAAATGAGGGGTTTTCAACTAAAAGATTAAATAATTGAAAATGGTTGTTAATATTTGAGGAATAAAAAAAATGGAGAAGGTACTACAAAACTAAAAATAGAAACAGCCTTTCCAATTCTCAAAAAGAAAAAAGCAAGAGCACTTTCTGTTTAATGAAGTAGATTGAATGTATGTTTATCTTTATAACCTCCTCAAACCCCACTAAAATGACATTAAGGAAAAATTTTTTTGAATGGTATAAATCCAAAAGGGCAAGGAGAAATGGAGAAAAGAAAACAGCAGACAAGCAATGTCAACAAACTTGAAAAAGCAGGTGGAGGAGCTAACCGAGCTGAGAAAACTAAATACCAAGGGCCTGAGAGAGGGATACAATGAGAAGCAAGGCAACCCTGGATCCCCCAAAAGCCTTGGGGGTTCACAACAACAGATGCAGTGGATAATGGAAGTGGTGGAGGTATATTGTTGAAAACAGTGGGAGAGGTTAGTGACAGCAGAATGAATATTTAGACCCTTAGCTTCCACCCCAATCCAAGCAGACAGACAGCTCTCTCTCCAGCAACATTGCTTGTATACCTGAGAAACTGAATGAGAAACTCTAAATATGGAGACATCTGGTGTGGCCGTATGATGAGGAGAGCTGCTTACTGATGCCCAGGGCATTGAGGGAAAGTCTACATCCTGAATGATAAGACCTGACCTCATTGGGCCACTCAGATTATACCCAGCTGTTCAAGTAGGCAGGCATCCCACCACCTCCCGACCTCACCACCACCCCAAGTAATTGTGAGGTCCTTCTCTGAAGAAATTCCCAAGCTAATCAGAGAGGAAGGACTCAGTTATCAAATTTGGGATCTCTAACAATATAGCCAGGTCCCAGCCTTATTCTTAAATATAAAATGAAAACAAAGAATGACTAGATATTTGAGAAATTCCTTGTTCTGAAATCAGAAACCAAAACAAACTGGGGAGAAAAAGAAATTCATAGGAAACAGAAACAACACAGGAAGGAGAAAAACTTCATTAAAACCTAAAAATTAACATCCTAGAGTATAGCCACAGAGAAGACTATACATCTACAAAACACAATAATATGTGTTATACACAAGGAACATTTAGAAAACAATTCAGAAACAGTGAGATAACTGTTAAAACAATTACAGCTGAAATAAAAAGTTCAATGGCAGGTCTAGAAAACAAAGAAAATCCCTCCAAATGGAGAACAAAAGGACAAAAAAGGGAAGAAAGAGAGAACAAATAAGTAAAACAACAGAGAATAGATCCATCCAGGAAATCCAACTTCTAATAGAACAAAAGAGAGAGAGGATATTACCAAAAAAATAATTCATGAAAATTTCCCATATTTGAAAGATGTTACTTCATTGAAAGTGCCACTAAATGCATAACCTAACAAAAAAATGAAAAAAAAGAAAAAAGACCAACCTCAACCACATCATTGTGAACATTTTCTAGAGGTAAAGGGAATCAGGAAGCAGAATAGCTCTGGGTTTCCATGGCAAAACTTGAAGCTGGGAGACAATGGAGCAATGTCTACAAAATTCTGAAGGAAAATGGTTTTCAATTTATATATTGCCCAGCTATCATCAAATGTGAACATCAACTAAAGAGTCAGATGTAGTGGCTCTAGAAGATTTATCTTAAATTAATCTGTCATGCATCCTTCATAAACTCTAGTAGAGGATATATTCTACCAAAGCAAGAGAGTAAACCAAAAAAAGAGCAAGATTGGAGGTTTACTAGCAGAAAGGAACATTAAGGAACCCTAGGCTAACATTTACACAGTGGACTTAGAAAGCAGCCACTCATTTTGGGGCAAGAGTATGAAGGACTCCAGGAGGCATGTCCCTGGAGAAGAAGTGGAAAGGGGGAAGGAAGGGAGCAGAAAAGAAACTAAGAAAATGTCCGCTGTGGTTGACCTCATGGAAAACAGTGTTCACAGAGGTTTTTACCTTTCTTTTTATGAGTTTGGAGAGAATTATGTATGGAAACGACAAACACCAAGCAAATAAACAGAAAATCAGTAATTAGCTTTGGTAGAAACACAAAAACTTTTTTGACAACATCGGGCACATTCAGGATGGTATGGTCATAAGCAAGAACAAAACACTTTTATAAGGAAAGAATTCTAGAGGAGCAACAAAATGGCGACAGCAGAGGAACCCCTGAAAAACTCTTCTGGAGATTAGAACAAATAAAACATCTATAATTCAACTACGGGCTCCCCACACCATGCACAAACACAACTAAGAGACCTGCTCACCCCATCAAGGTACCTGCAAGTGGGAAGAGAGGCAAACTGAGAAGAAAAAAAGGGCAAGTGCAGAGACGTGGGCTGCACTCGGGTCTCAGCTTGGAACTCTACCACTCTGGGAGGGAGGCAGAGAAACATGACGGGTGAGCATTCCAGACCTCACTTGATCCACTGGACAGAGAAAAGGAGCCCAGAAGTGGGGCCATGAGACATCACGATGAGACCTCACTTTGGCCCCCACGAGGTACAGACAAGGTCCACAAGACATGGTGGCTCAACTTCACTCTAATTCTGAGAGGAGGGGGAGCAACAGGGACAGTGAGGAGCCATGGCCCCACCTTGTTCCAGCCTGGGAAGGGGAAGGGGAGAGGGGGCTGTGGGCATGTTTCTCAGCCCACAGCCAGCACGGTCTAAGGGACCAGCGTAAATGACAGCTGACTCCAAGGCTCAGGGCAGAAACCTCGGGCAAAACTAGAACAGAAAGGCATAAGCCTGTACTGCCCATGTGGCCCTGAAGCTGCAGGCACAACATTGTTGCCTTACAGCTGCCGAACCATCTATTCCCCCAGCGCCTTTCCCACGATGTCACAAGGAAGTGTCTTGGAAAACTGAGACCCGATGGAACGATACCAGTCATGCTCTCTTAATGATGACATTGGTACACTGAATCCATCCCCTGGGGTGGTTTCGGTACCCTGAGTCCCTGGGGCTCTGTGCTGGTGTGTGAAGCACGGTACATGTTGGAACACAATGGGGACTTTTGGGAAAAGCAGTAGCTAAGCATGTAACTCACAGACTATGGAAAAACCAGTTTCACTTCCTTGTATGCCCATCAATAAAAGCTATGTGTTGGCTCTATTCGGGATGCCCAGTCTTTGAGGCTGGAGTCTCTTGGCCCCCCTTGTACTATATTCTTGGCTACTGTCTTTTTTCACCTTGCATCGCCCTCCTTGTTTTGTCACAGCTCTTGTCATGCTGGACGCGACAGAAAACAGAAGTGTGAACCCTGGCTGCCCCCACTTCCAGACCTCCCCCCACCCCAGTAACAGCAGCAATCCTCAAAGAAACTGTAGCAGTGAATGTTGGGTTACAGAGAAGAGTATCTGCAAACAGAGAGGCTGCCAGAATGAGAAAACCAAGAAATACAGCTCAAAATAAACTCAAACAGCAGAAAATCACAGTAAATGGGACAGAGTTAAACAACCTATCAAAGACAGAGCTCAATACAATGATTATAAAAATGATCAGAGAAATTAGTAATAATTTCATCAGAGAGATAGCAAGGATAAAGAAAGACATAGGGACCATAAAAAAAGATCAGGCAGAGATAAAGATCACAATAACTGAAATGAAGAATGGAATAAAAGGAATCACCAGAGTAGATGAAGCAGAGGCACAAATCAATGATTTGGAGGTAAAGGTAGCAGATATGTGATCAAAGCAACAAAAAGAAAAAAGAATCCCAAAAAATAAAGATGTAAGTTTCCTCTGGGACAACATTAAGCCTAACAATGTTCTCATCATAGGAATACCAGAAGAGGAAGAGAAATAGCAAGGGATCTAGAACTTTGAAGAAAGAATGACTAAAATTTTCCTAACCTGCTGAAGGAAAGACATACAAGCCCAGGAACCACAGAGAGTCCCAGATAAGATAAACCCAAACCAGCCTACACCAAGGTATACCAGAATTAAAACAGCAAATGTTAAAGACAAAGATAATATTAAAAGCAGCAAGAGAAAGGCAAATAGTAACTTATAAGGGATCACCTTTATGACTGTCAGTGAATTTCTCAACAGAAATTTTGCAGGCCAGAAAGGAATGGCAGAAAATATTCAACATGATGAAGACCAAGGATCTACAACCAAGATTAATGCATCCAGCAAGGCCAGCATTCAAATTCGAAGGACAGATAAAGAGCTTTCCAGACAAAAAAAAAAAAAAAAAAAAAAAGCTAAAGGAGTTTATCACCACCAAACCAATACTGCAAAGAATGTTAGAGGGACTTCTTTAAGATGGGAAAAAAATATATAAGAAAAACTTACGTTTAAAAATATGGTAATAGATATGTATCTGTCAAGTTATTAGTAGATACAGTATCAAACAGAGGAAGACAGATACAAGTCGACTTCACTTATAGGTGAAATCCAAAGAAGAAACTAAACAAGCTGAATAGGAAGATTCATAGATATAGAAAACATTTCATTTGCTACCAGATAGAAGGAAGATTGGGGGAGAAAGTGAAATAAGGGGAAATGATTGGGAAGTTCAGTTTGGTGGTTACAAAGTAATAGTTATGGGGATACAGGATATAACTTGGGATTACAGTCAATAATGTTGCAATAAGCAAATGTGGTGTCAGAAGGATACCAGATTTGGTGGGTGAGGGGAGGAGGGCTGAAGGGGTGGGTGAAAAATGGGGAGAAATCAAGAAGTATAAATTTATAGTCACAGAATAGTCACAGGAATGCAAAGTGCAGCATAGGGCATACAATAATATTGTAATAGCTATACATGGTGTCAGAGGGGAACCAGATGTATTGGAATGGAATTCAGTAAGTTATATCAATGGCTCACCACTGTGCTGTACACACAAAACCAATATATTGTATATCAAATGTAATTGGAAAAGAAAAGAAAAGAAAGAAAAGAAATCTAGTCATTGTATATTAATAGGCTAGTGGTAAACAAAACTTTTATAGTCACAAAAAGAAATTCTTATTAAATCAGAAACTTTTGGAAGAATGAAAGGAAGAGGAGGGAAAATAGGTTGTGGGTGGCATGCATATTTAAGCTTCATCTTCCACATTGAAAGTCAATAGATAATGCCTAAAATTCACAAATTGAAAAAAACAATTTCATATTATTTGAGAAATATGGAGGTAAATACCAAGAGAAACATCTAAAAGAATTTGGACAATCTGGAGAGGAGTCTTAGGGGCAAAGAAGCTTGAGTTATATAAGTTTATACTATTTCAATGTTTGACTCTGTATACTAAGGGGTTTGTGCTTACTGTCCCCTCTGCCTGGACAATTTTCCCTTAGATATCTAACTTACTCCCTCACTTCATTCAGGTCTTGGCTTAAATTTTGCCCAATCAAAGAATCCTTCCCTCACCATCTCATATAAAGTTGTACATATGGCACCTCTCCTCCTTCATCTTCCTTCAAAGGGTTTATCAATACCCAAGACATTATATATTTGCTTATTTGTTTGTTTATGTTCTTCTTTCAACTACAATGTAAATTTCATAATCACAGGGACTTGGTCTGTTTATTGCAGTATCCCAGCAACAACAGAATGCCCACTGTGGTAAAGCGAGGTGGGCGGGTGCAAAACAGAGCTTGCTAAAAGATGTGTGCAAAGATGCCCCTCAGGAAGAATCAGCAAACACTGCACTGGTTCTCTTACAGTGTAGAGATGTTGGGCTAGATGACCTTGGTGGTCCTGTCCAACTCAGATTCTGTGGTCAACCCCAAAAATAAAACAAAAAGAAATGTTAGACATCTGTATAAAAACAGTTTGAGAGGAAGACACTTTTATCACCAGCTGAATTAAACTGTGGAATAGATGACAGAGGAAAGTTAAAGTTCCTCTTTGGCACAATTTAAACACAGGTTGTCTCACTGCATAGGCTTGGTTTAATGTGGCTGCGTGTCAGTTGTTCACCTCTACGTCCTTCAAGCCTAACATGGTTCATATTTAACATGGGTAACTGAGTACTCTAACATTCTCATGTTAGTTGGCTCTTCAGGAGAATGTGCATGTTGTTTTTCAGGGATTACTATCCGAGAAAAAAAAAGGAAACTAATATGGGATAAGTGTCCAACACTGTATCGGGCTGTATATGAGGGCTGTCCAGAAAGTATCCCACCATGTAATATGAAAAATAGAGGCATTTATGGCTGGATTTTTTTCTGGACAGCCTTCCTATAAAGAATTTCCCTGTCTCTAACGTTGGGTTTTGAAATGTGAGGTACCACTTCTAAGTCTCACTGCTATTCGGCCTCAAGTGTTAGCTGGTGTGTCGAGAGAAATAATACTACCTCACGCAACAAGATACTCCTATATTTTTAAATATTCTGAGGATTCATTATAAAAAAATCTTTAATTATAAAAATTTACAGTTTGTGGAGTTTCCTACCAGATCTATAAACAGTGTTTGTATGAAAATAATTTTATGTAAATCATCTGCTCTCAATCCCAATTTATGGAAATAGGAAAATTAGTATATTGCAAGCTTCAACTGTTTAAATCATCACATTCCTAGACCAAAGAGGCAGGGAGAAATAGGAAAAAGAAATAAAATAATGAAGTCTTGTTTTATCTTCCAGATACCCAGCGCTTCCTCCAACAGCTGATCAGGGTGCTGTCAAATACACTGAAGAGAGGTTTCCCAAAGTTAATTTTTTCTCATAATACAATAACCAAATTTGCTTTAACACTTGAAAAGCCCCATCCATACTAAAAAGAATCAGTTGCTTAATCCTAAAATTAAAGGTTATTGCATGCAAGAAAAAATAATTACATGCTCAAAGTATGGAAAAAAGAAAACTTTTTTTTAATATGTAGGTATTTGTATAATTAAAGACTAATCAAGCATGAAGGGCTGCTGACTAAACCAGAAAATGAGATTGTTGGCAAGCAATATTGTAATGTAAATGCCATTTTTGTTTAACTACTAAAAAGCTGGAGAAATGATATACTGAACAGATTAAAAGCAAACAGCGTCGATAATAAATATTTATCAGATTTCAAATGCGACACAGGATTTTTACATATTATGTGCAAGATTTGTTTGCACTGAAGTATTCAGGTACTTTTTAAGGGAGCAGTTAACATCCTTATTTAGAAGTGCAATTTCAGATAGTAACTTCCTACTGTTAAAGTACATGTGAAATATTAACCAAGGAAAAGTGTCCCTTTTGAGATATACCACCCACAATGTAGTTATCTATTAATTAGGATTTTGTTAATTAGCTATTATAATAATTAGGATTTGTTATTAAGCAAAGACTTCCTAATGATTTACTGAATGTATTCTTAGAGAGAAATAAGATGCAAGCTATATAGTTGTTCAAACAAAGAAAACAGAAGCATTAAATGTAAACAATTCTCTAAACTTCAAGTACATGGTTTAAGTAGAAAGATTATAAACTTTGAAGTCACATATAAACGTTCTGAGACTTTACAACTCTGAGATACAACAAGGCGCACTCAATTTTTCATGAGAATTAAATCACATAGATAAAGCATCTTTCAGTAACTAGGACATAATAATCACTCAGTGAATCTTGATTTGCTCCCTTCTTCCCCTCTCCTCTGCTGACTGAATTCAAGCTGACCACTCACCTGTCTGTTCTCTTGGAGACTATGTTGCTTCTGGAGACCGTGCTAAGGCACTCAATTCTGCATTCTTATAAGCAGAGAGGGCTGACCAGGTCCCACCCCTTCTGAGGTATTTCTGGGAAAAGAAACCTGAAAGGTGGAGAGTCTAGGGTGTTCTCTTGCCCTGAGGGAATTCAGAAATTCCACAGCTTACCATAAAGGGACAAAACATTTCCATCTATTGAAGCCCTTGCTGTAAAATTTACTTGCTATTTCTTTGTGATTTCACTATATTCAGCTATACTCAGGCCTGCTTTGTCTTGTAAATCAAGGGTTGCTGCATAAAGATAGGTGTGAGCTCTAAATAGCAGACTTCTTGACCTACTGATTAAAATACGAATTAATTGAAAATAGCTTTTAAAACTCAAGTGCTGTGCAAAGCAAATAGTCTGCTGTCTTTCCACCACAAAGCATAATTATAGATAAATTTTCAGGAGAGGAGGCAAGACTGTCACTTTTTTACCTTCAAAAACAATGGAAGATTAACGTTTGGTTTCTGAATTGAAATCTGACTGCCTCTTTTTCTTTTGGGTGTACTGTGTATGGCATGTGATCCAGAAAGTGGAAAGCTTTCAGTACATTTGGGGATTTTCAGAAACAGAGTATTGAGTGAAAACATGCTAACCTTCAGGCTTCCTGCTGGAAATTTTAATTTAACTTATTTTCTCCCTAATGTAGTAGTATTGTGTATCTTATCAAATGACAGTTTAAAAAACATGTTAGAGTTTATTCTTCTCCCTTTTTATGTAACTTACTTTGAGAGCCAGGAAACAGCATTCAAATGTGTTTTTCTCTCACCGTTTCACCCCACTCAGTTTGAAGAGGTCACGAAGAAATTGTGAGTTCTTGAGTCTGAAAGAGGAACATCCACAGATGTTTGAGTTCTGGTTTTAGAGGGAACCTGCGCCCATTTGCAGAAGCAGTAGGTCAGGCGATCAGAAGGATCCCACAGAAATGTGTCCTTCACAAGCTGCCAGTGGACAAGTGCCTGGCCACCCAGGACAGTGCCAAACCCACTTTTGGTACCATCACCTGGTGGTAATGTCTAAGAGCACCAGTGTTAGTTCACTCAGCCTACATTTCTACAGCAGTCCTCACCATCTCTCCACTGGGAATGTGAAGCTGCTCTTTCAGTGAATCAAAAAAGATTTTTTTTTAATTATAATATAGCCAGAAATTGCTCAGAAACACCTTCCACTAAAATACATCTTGAAGTTTCCAATCTTGACCAAAATTCAGACAGCATGCATTTAGGTAATGTCCTTTTACTTCCTATTGAAAGCTATCAACTGCCCAGGAAAAAAAGGGAGGGATTGAAGTGGGGAGGAAAAGCAAACATTTACCCTAGGAAGTATAAGGAATGAACCCAAGAGAAAACGTGTCCTTTCTGGACATATTTGCCTAGAAGAAAAGCAAAACAAGAAAGATTCGTGGAGTACTAAGATTCCCAGAGAATCCTAAAACTGACCCAGACTAATCATCTGAGGAACTTTTTTTTTCAGGTTCCATATTAGATTTCTGATGCCATTTTAATCCTTTTTGTTGTGCATTCGTGCATTCAACAACTGTCAAGCATCTACAGATACTGAGCACTATTCTTGGAGCTAGCACAGGAATCAGGGGTATGTACAAAGTTTTAAAAATCAAATAAGCAAACAGTATATCAAACATGGATAACTGTTATAATGGAATAATAAGGTCAAAGGGAAAGAAAGGGGGTTATCATTCGACTTAGTTTGATCAGAAAAGGCATCTCTATTGGAACAAAAACCTGTTAGGAGAGAACCTGCCAGAGTATGGCAAGTGTGTATTCCAGGAGAGGGGACAAATGCAAAGTCCTGAGGTACAAGAAGCAGGGGCCAGATGACACAAATCCAGGGTGTTCTTGAATAGGTGAGAGGCACAGAATCTACTGAATTAGTGCAGGTTTTCTTTAGAAAGGAGCTCAGTGTGCTCATCTATCACAACAAAACGCGTACAAAAAACACAAACATAGATGCTATGGATGGGTATTTGCAGCAACAAAAAGGTGTAAAAGTTCTCTTTTCATCAATTCTACTGGCTCAGTGAAATAACAATCAAGGTCAACAGCTGTGAGCGAGAATGTGAAAGGAGGTCCTGAAGGTCTGAGGAGAAATGGAAGATGTAGTGGGTGGCAGAATGATCTGACTGGGGAAATGTCACAGGGTTGCTAGGTGATACCAACAGTTTGTCTACTTGAAGTTGATGGTTTTGTATTTAAAGTGAGACTGGTCACCACTGTGAGGTTTACTCCAGCCAAGCCAGCCTTGGGTATAGGCACAGAGTAGCTAGAAGTTTAGACCATGAAATCCAAGTCAGGTAAGGAAGAAAGGAGGTGAGGGACAGTAGAAAGGTGATAAAATTCATGGATTATAAATTCTAGTGGGATTAAAAATTTGTTGGAGTTTGAAGTACTAGAGAAACTGAGCTGGAAATATAGATGCGAGAGTCCAGAGGTTGGGATGCTTACAAACGAGACTATGGAAGGCGTGTGATTATTAGACATTATCTGACAATGCATGACCTTCAGAGGGATGGCTGAAGTAGGGTGAAGGGCATGCTCATAGAGGATAGCAAGCCAAACAATTAAAAGGCCAGGTTATTTTCACCCCACATAGAGTAACAGAGTCAGGAGCAAAATCTTCAAGGAACAAGGTGGGGTGACTTAAAGCTCTGTCGGTGACTGCAACAAAGAGCAGCAAGTGGTATAGTCTGAGGGTGTGAGCCTCAAAGTTGGGTTTTTCTACCCACCTCCAGACCCAGAAACTCTAAGAATGATAGATAATAGCCACTTACTATGAAGTCTTCAGGGAAGCAGTGTCCTCAAGGGAGACAGATTTCTGTTGGGGAAAAAAAAAGATGCAGAGAATATTCCAAGAAGATATTGAGGAGATATTGAGGTGATTGGCTAATGAAAGACCATAACTTTGACAGATGACAGTGGAAGGGTCTCAGGAATAGGGAAGTGAGGGAAATAGAGCCATATGAAGAGGTGTATGGAAAGTGTGCACTCCAGGGGAGGGGACAAATGCAAAGTCCTGAGGTAGGGAATGCTGGGTGAGTTCAGGGAAGAGCACAAAGGGCAGCAAAGCTGGAGCAGAGTGGGTGACGGGCAAAGCCATATGAAAAAGAGTGTCCACCAATTTAAATGTAAAACTCATCTAAAACTATAGTAATGTTTATAATAATGTTTGACCAAATATCTGGGCACCCTGTGGCCTAGTCAAGTTGACATGTAAGACTAGCTATCACAGGGCAATATCATTTCATTTAATTAGAGTTCAAAATTAATGGTCCTAATCATCAGATCAATTGCAAATGTTTATCTGTAAAAACCATTCTTAGCATGTGAACATAAAAATCAAGCTGTATGACAGATCTGACCTGTGAACAGTAGTTTGTCAACTCTTACTACAAAATAATATTTTAACAACAGTAATGGTAATAATGATTCTAAAAACAAAGATAATGAGGGTCAGTATAGTATATAGTTAGGAGATGGTACTGAAGCCCAATCGCACAGATTAGAGTTCTGACTCTCTCACTTATAACAGTATCTGCATGATCTTAGGCACATTGTTGAGCCCTTCTAGGCTTCAGTTGGCTCCTTTTGAAAATGAAAATAAAAGTACCAACCTCATAGGCTTTCTATGGAGATCAAATTAGTATCAGTAAAGTTCTTAGAGGAATGTCTGGTATATGTACGTAGTGAGTGCTATATAAGTACAAGAAGTGATGATGAAAAAAGAAAGGAGAACGCAAAGAAGATGAGAAGCTCTTCCTTATCATACCAGGCCCCTGTGTGGTTCCCACAGACTGGGGATGCTGCTAGAAAACTGACTACTTGGCCTCTGAGACTGACCAACCCTAGTAGCAACTCAGACGTGGCACATACTCCTGTAGTCCAAGCACCAAAAGTCCTGGTCTTGTGTTGTAGCCCAACCATCAGGATTAGTTACGTTTATTTTACTCTGAAGACCCTACAGCTTCAGAGGAGTATGGGCTGTGGGGAGAAAAGGGTGTGGAAGAATTTTGGAACTTACCTTCTGAAATGATTCAGAACCCAACACACAGGAGGCAGACTTGCCTACCTGTCTTTAGCTAACTGGGAATTTACT
The DNA here is from genome assembly GCA_004026885.1 of Lyroderma lyra. Classification (NCBI taxonomy): domain Eukaryota; kingdom Metazoa; phylum Chordata; class Mammalia; order Chiroptera; family Megadermatidae; genus Lyroderma; species Lyroderma lyra. The sequence goes on from PVJL010010839.1 coordinate 34,441, forward strand.
GGAGAGGCAATAATTTTACAAAGAGGCTGAGAACTGGCATCCTTAGTTGAATAAAGAATAAGCTCCCAGATTTATATTCATTGACTTTTCTGGTCAGTTTCTTTCTCTTTTCATCATGTTGAATTTCTTCTTACTATTCAAAAATACCAAACCACTGATAAAGCAAGTGTATCTGTATTTGTGCCCCTATAATGCCCACACCTTTGTAATAAATATGGTCAACTTTTTAATAGGTCTTAATTCTTAATTCTACTCATTCCAAAGAAGAGATTAAAAAGAAAAGAATGGATTTTGAAAAATAAGAGCATCTGGCTTTATTGCCTTGATAAAGATTTGCTATCTATGACCCTTTAAATATTGAACTTGGACTATAAAAATATCATTTCTTATTGATCACATGGTTATTAAAGTCAGTCAAATGCTAAATTAATATGTCAAACACATAATATTTTCTGTAAATATTAGGGCAAAAGGAAAAGATGATAATGCCACTGTGAAGTCACATCAGATGTGTTCAACTCTACGTAGCTGAGAAATAATAAAACTGCCATCAATAATTTTATTGTATATGCCAAGCACTTGTCAAAAACTGCAGCACATCATTTATGCACGTATATGTGTCTGTGTATGAGCCCACAAAACATGCATACATGTGTGACATGGAAGAAAATGAGTGAAGAGCAATCTGTGTGCCTATCCACCTACGCTGGGCCACGCAGCACAGCTTCTGACAGCCGCTGGGGTTGTGCAGCAGCCCCTGCACACAAACACACTTGGATTCCCTGTTTCTTGAATTCCAATCTACGGTGGCATGCTGACCAACTCTCTGGGTTTGTGGGAAAGCCTTGGACTCAGTAAGTCAACCAGTATGATTCAAAGGTTTAGGGCAGTCTTAAATCCCTTCAGGTTCTTAACATCCCCATCTAATGATTTTCAAAAGTGCTTTAGGGAGATGTCGGCATAGAGATCTTTAGAGATAAGATACAACTTTGAATATAAGTAAAGGCTCTCAAATGAGTAACAAAAAGGAGCCATTAGTTAATAGGGGGTCATTACTGAGAGACTCCAACTGGAGGCCCAGGGCAGGCCTGCGAAAGGAGCTGTTTATAGGCATTTCTAATGGCATTTTGATGTACATGCACGAAATTGATGTCGGAAGGATCACTGTAAAGTCCCAAATAGTGGAATATTGAGGACATTTTCAGGTGGCAGTGCGATTCTGGCTGGGTGAGCCCAGTATATTTTCTCATGTCACAGTTGATTAGGTTCACAGGGAAGTGGAAAGAGTAAAAAATTCTCTTATTACTGCAGCAATGCCGTCTCAGCCTCCTTTCCCTTTGAATGCAACATTAGTTTTTGTCCAGAAGTCTAACTGCTTTCTACAGTTTGGGGAATTGTAAAGCAGAAACAATTTTCCCAGCCAGGCTGACCTTCACAGTAATGAGAAATGACTGGAATTTCTCTCTATTTCTCTAACATTTGGGAAGGTTTGGGAAGGGGGAGGGGGCAAGAATATGCTTGTTTTACCTGATATTATGTTGTGAGCATCCATTTGGCACTTTGAGCCTAATTTTTTTCCATTCACGGGATTACATGTACTGCTGCACCGTATCACCTGGGAGCCAGACCACAAGCATACTGAGAACCGACGGTAATGTACTTTAAACCTTTTGTTATCACAACAGAGATGGCATTTTGTTTCAGCCGTTAAATGAATAAATATTTTTCTCCTGGGGATGGCTATTTTCATTTACTCTCCAGCCCTTACTCAGGTGATGAGCTCAGGGTAGGAAAATTCAACCTTCCTTCAGGCTGTGCTCTGAGCCTCTGGTACCCTTGGTGTCCCCCACCCTCTGGACCTCCCAGTGGGACCCTGCATGAGCCAGACAAATGGTGCTCCTTTCCAGTCACCTCTACCTGGACCCTTGCTACTTGCCTTTCTCTTTGTCAGAATGGCAGGATTAATGTACTCTCAGTCAAGGCTGATGCTTTCCTCCTTGATTCTTTCAAATATTTGTGGTTCCTATTTAAACTGCAAGAATGTAAAAACTCTCTGGAAGGGAGTGCAGAAGATAAAATTTAACACAGCCCACTCCCAGCCTTAAGGAAAACAGCCCTAACAGAGAGACTTACTCTTGAGAGACATACCCTGAACTGTCTTTATCTGAGTGTTCAGAATGGCGTTCAGCCCCCAAGACACTTTGGCAGACGGGGGGTTGTGTTGTAGTCCCTCTCCCCCAACCTCCATCTTTCTCACTGCTGCTTTCAGGTAGGCAGCAGAGCATCGTGTTAATAATTATACTGAATTTAAATCCCACTCTACCACTCACTAGCTATGTGACTTTGGGCAAGCTACTTAAACTCTTTGAACCTCAGTTGCCTCTTCCGTAAAATGAGTCTATAATAGTACCTAACTCACAAAGCATTTTCATTTGAAGGGGGAAAAAGTAGCACAATTTCCACTATGTGCCCTTAATAAATTGTAGCTGTGTTAGTAACTCAGTTTTGTTCTTTTAAAGTATATTTTAAATTGGTGATTAATTTAACTTATGGTATCACGCAAGACTCCACTATTAATCTATTCAGTGTTATGTGCTATAGGAAGGTGCTGTTGGAGGCCCACCTTAGGATGGCAAATGAAGAGAGATGTGGTTTGGGCCCGAAACTTTCATTTCTGGACTGCAGTGCTGCCTGAACTTTAAATGAGACAGAATAGTGAAGGCTAATACTGAGTGTTAAACAAATGAACTAAGAGTTGAACAAATGGATGGTAGAGAGGGAAATCCACAGGAGGAGATGAAAAGAAGGGGAGCACCTGGGCTAGCACATTGTGGATGATGCAAGCAGCGAGGTCTTGCAGTCCCCATGTGGGCATGTCACTACTTGCTCTGTCACCAGCTCAGCGTTGAGCTCTCTGCTGCAGGGGGCTTGATCTGCCTGGAACCTCTACCTGGATAACATTCTCATGCTCTCTCATTTCATGCATTAGGAAAGTAAGACCCTGAGCATTTAAGAAACAGAACTAGGGCCACATGTGCCCAGGAAGTAGATGACCTCTAAGGACTCCCAACTCTGAATTTGTCATCTACTTGTATATTATTTGCTATTTAAAAATAATACAATCACAGTACTAGTGCTTAGAATAGACATACAGCACTCAAAATGACACTTTAAATATATGGTTATCTATAGTGGACATAGCTTTATTATTTATCTTTAACATTATTTTTTATTTTATTCTGATAGTGTGTTTTAGCATACTTTAATATTAGCATACTTTAATATATTTATACTTATAAGTCAATATTTATTTACTATATTTAGTGTATATATACTTATGTATTTAATTATATATAAATATACTTATGTTATATATAAATATATTTATGCATAAATATTTTTATACTTATATATTTAGTTGTTTATACAATTTATAATTTTAGTAGTAAATTAAAATGATTGCCACAATTGAGAGACTAATTTGAGGATTCTGTATCTGGGCCCATATCTATTAAGATTCACCCAGGCACATACTCATTGGCAGCTTCACAGGAGGGACTTTCAGAACTTCATTTAATGGCTCCAATTTATGGTTCAAATGTCACTTATCAGCTCCCTGCCCTGCCTTGCTGCATCAACCTTGAGGCAAAAAGATGCAAATATATTTGCATTGCCATGTGAATCCAAAAATAACTCCAAGATTTGAAAAATGAAATGTGGGTGTGATCACAGCAATTCCTCAAGAACTAGAAGGAGACTTGGGAGGAGGGCTTGGTAGAAAGGTAGAGACTTGTAAGGAACCTTATTAACTTATAAAATTAATAAATTTTTAAAATAGCCTGCATCAAAGCTATGAAAGGTAAGTACCTCTAAGAAGAGCTGGTTTAGGAAAGAAACTTTGTTTTCTCCTCAAACTCTTCCTTCTCCCTCTTTCTTGGAGCCAAATCTCTTGTCTAAATTTCTGCCAACAATATGTCCCTCAAGGAATCTGTGCCTATTAGGATATTTTGTGCCACTAGTTGGTCCAGTGATATAAGTGACTTCATAGAACCCATCCCCTGATACAGGTTTATTGGCATCTCATAAGTGATTTAAGCACTGCTACCTTGAAGACAACCCATCTCTTATAATGATATGAACCTGTTTCAAGAGCCAGTTTCGATCCCAGTAATATCTTTGAGCAAAAACTGGGGTTTACGTAGGAACAAAATTACCTAAGATATTATAGCTCTTGACCTTTTTCCTAGTTTCCTTGATTCCAGAAGCCACTTCCAACCCATCCTACAGATCAAGTCAGCCTTCCTGAAACCTGGGCTATGATCCATTCATGTTGGTAGTCTGACTTGCCATGGTGCAGCATAACATGGCATGAAAACATGATGTAGCATGACATAGTACAGTGGCATGATGTGGCATGGTGTGGCATAGAAGAAGATGAACTCAAAGGGTCAGAATAAAGAGTTCAAGCAAGTCCTGTCTGTTCCCCTGTGGGGAATATTAATTAAAACACAGAACATATTAGAAACAGAGCCAGGAGGATAATTTTGCAATCATCCAAATGAGAAGAGATGTGGGCCTTACCTCAGCCAACAGCAGTGGAAAGGAGAAGGAGAAGTGGATGGATCTGCAAAGTTAAAATGATAATATTTAGTCATTGATTGAACCTCAGAAGTGAGGTGAGAGAAGCCAGGGAGCAATGACCAGGAATTGAGGAGGTGGGGTTCTGGCGGGAGGACATTGAGCTCTGTTTTGCACAAGCTGAGTTTTAGGTACTGTGCATCATTACATGGAAATACACAATACATCCTTGGTTTTTGTCTGGTGGTAGGCTAAAGTCAGGGCTGGAACCATAGATTTTCACATGTAAATCATAGCTACTAAAATCTCCTCTGGAGTGAACATCCTGATCTTCCTCCAGCAATCACTTTGCTGCTTTTATACACATGGCTTCATAGTCACTCCTGCACTTTGAAAGTTCATTGTAGCCTCCTAAATAGCCGCTTTCCCCTTCTGTCCCCAAACTACCATTCCTCTTCACCTCTCACCAACTTCCTTAAGTTCGAACCCTCCTAACTTAGATGTCAAGGAACATACATAAATTATTTATTTATTTTTTCCTTTTGCGTGACCTATTACTAAATGCTTTTCAGGCAAAATTCTACCTACTTCCTACAGTACTACAGCGGAGTCAGACAGCTTATCCACTCTGCTATTTTCCACAATGGTTACTACTGTTCTCCTTTTTTCTTTTTAAATTCTTTTAAACAAAAAGAAATCCAGGGCCAGTATCTCCTCTTGGTTCTACCTTCCTCCCTCCTCTACACATGACCAACACTGACTCCTCTGGTTTTCAGAGCAACTGTTCACTTGGGTCTGCATGAGCGGATGTTCCTCCTCAAAATGAAAGCTCTTGTCATTCTGAGGTAAAATGCCCTTCTAGAGAGAGCTGTATGACTTTCTAAATAAGGGCATTTATAGAACCTCAAATAGATGAATAGTTTTCTTTCAAGCAGGGAAACGTATTTTACTCTTTTTGCTTCAACTGGAATTGAGTCCATTCATTTCATGTTTTATGCTCTCCTGTTTTATTTAGAAATTATTTATTCATCCCAACTCAATTGAGGAAATATAGGTAATGCAGGAAAAAATTGCCATATTATTCACATGACTCCACTTAATTTGGGTTGTATAAACCTGGCCTTCAAAATTTTTTTTAATTTGTTATGCTGTAAGAAGATGGCATAATCCCTGGAGTGAGACCCAGATTCTAACGTACCTGCACCCATGCCCCTTGATCAGGTTATTGAACTTCAAGAATAATAACATCTACTTTTCATGGTATTGTGGGATTAAGTGAGATATTAAGCATCTCATGTATTCTATGTTATATGGTAAATATTATCATGTGCCCAAAGTCATATTTTGTAAGACTGTTTTGCATCTCTAGTATTGTTGACATATGCCAGTCTACGGGGAAGATGCTCGGTTTCACACCTTTATTCTCAGTTCAGCACTGCTTTTATTGCAAACTGTAAATGTTTCAGTAATAATAAAATAGGCACACTGTACATGTAAGAGTGCTAAATGTGGACAATACTAATAATAATAATCACCATAAATTGAATCATCGTTAATGTAACTATTTTCTATCATATTAGCATTTACCTGCTCTGTGATAACTATCTGCACAGAGGCAAAGCAATCAAAAGTTGCAGAGGTGCTGCCTCCTACCCTTTTGCTCCTAGAGTTCTTCCCTTTTGGGTCTTTCTTCACTATGATAGTTAATCATGTGAGACAGATTTCACCACAGATCCCCAAATCCTGCTTTGTAATGCCATGTCCATCAGAAATTCTGCTCATGTTCAGACCTCTAGTTTCTCCAGTGGTCCCTGGTGAAAGTGCCATGTAACATTCAGGAGGGGAGTCATATGCCTTTCAATTATCTTGGCCTCCACATAAGGGACAGAGTCACCCATGGGAGAGGCCGTGGCATGTATGTGACGTAGGAAAAATGTGATCAGCTGTCTAGTCTCTCTTCTTTCCTCACTTCTATGAACTTAGTGAGCTCTCTCTTTCTCTTCCCAAGGCACATGGCATTTCACCTTGAGTCACCTCTCACCAGCCCATCCAAAGCTACTTTCAAGAGAACCCCAACAAAGTCTTTTGCTATGGGCTGCAAAAGACTGATTTGTTGGTATAGATGCTCCCCTCCCTCAGGATATTTGCATGATTGCAGGGGACCATGCCCTTATTCCAATTTAAATAGAAAAATGACCTAATTATGAAATGGTACCTCATAATCAGTTGATTAGATTCCTGATTTCTGTGTATTAACCCATTTTTTGTCTTTAGTAAAGCTATACAAACTCTTCTAGAAACTGTTAATATCTTTAAGAATTCTACTGAGCTACATAACTTCAGATGAAATATAAGAGAAACAAAATTTTTCCCTCACAACCAGGATAACAATTCCTGTCAGAAACTCCTCTGTCCAGCAACTTGACTCTGAAACAGATGAGAACTGAGAGACTACCTCATAATGATAATAATCAATAATAATAATGAAGTTGTAAAATGTTTTTCATAATATCCATGCATATAATTTAGAGGAGAGAAAATACACTTTGCAGATTCAATTAGGTGGGCTATCTGGTTGCAAAAGTCACAGCAGATTACAAGCAGCAAGTAAGAAGGGGGAGAAGTGCTGTGAGAGCAGGGCCAAGGGCAGCTGACAAAAATGGCACTGTCTGTCAGGATCGAAAGATTCAGAAACACACAACCCAGCAAGCATAGCCCTCAGGGCCTGTGCAGAGTGGTGGCGAGTAGCCAGGAGGGCAACAGTAGCTCTGAGGCTCAGGGTGGGAGGACCTAGAGGAAACAAGGGGCTGAACAGCTCTCAGCCACAGATCCCAGCAGAGAAGACAGGGCCCCGCATTGAGGAATTCCCCAGACAGACCCCACGCAGGCCCTGCAGGGCGGCCAAGAATTCAGGACAGAGCCACACTCCTTTGGGAGGCTGGAAGAGGAAAGTGGTGCCCATATTGGAAGGAAGATCACCTTGCCGATGTCAGGCAAGAATTGAAGGCAAAGAACACGCTCCTGACCCCATTAGAAGAACTTGGATCAGGGCACAACTCAGAGTGGCTCCAAGTGTTCAGTCTTCTGTGAGGGTTGACTTCTCCAAATTGAGATCCTTAAACTCCCCATGAGAACAGGATGGAGACAAACAGAAAGGCACTAATTAATTTTCACAGTGATGCCTTGGAGTCATCAGGAAAGAGAAAATCTACTAAGTTTAGGAAGGCACAAAAAATTATTAGTATGGAAAGGTATAAATTATATATAATGTAGTAAAGAAAAGTGAAAAAGATGACCTTTGCCTTAAAAGTATCTATATTGTGCTCCCATTATTGTTATTATGTACATCACCTGGGAGCAGTACAAGAGAACAGACACCAAAATGTTGGCACTGTTATCTCTGGAGTTAAGGAAGTTTTTATTTATATTTGCTTGTCTCTATGTTGCAGTTTTCTAAAGCAAACAAGTGTTTTGTGTGTAATAAAAGTGATAAAGAATAAAAGAAGGTAGTGATGTTGGCAATCCATATTTAATATTTCCAGGTACAAAATTAAAACTTTATAAAAATCCACAGCTAGAAGTCCTGGTTATCTGATGTGATTCATGCCTCTAAGAACCCAGACAAGCTGAGATTTTCCTTTACCTGTGAAATAAGAACCTCAGACTAAAGTCTAAACCAAGCTTTTCCAACTTGCAGTCCACAGGCCTCATGCAGCCCAGGACGGCTTTGAGTGCAGCCCAACACAAATTCATAAGCTTTCTTAAAACATTAGGAGATTTTTTTTAGGTCATCAGCCATTACTTTTGGTGTATTTTATGTGTGGTCCAAGACAATTCTTCCAGTGTGGCCCAAGGAAGCCGAAAGGTTGAACACCGCTTGTCTAAACCATGGCTGACAGAAATTTTCTATACTGCTATCTCCTGCAATATTTTAGTATATTCCCATAAGGAAAATGTTAAATTCCCTTTGATTAATAGATCAGAGACCCCCCAATTAGATCAACCCAATGGTGTAAGCTCTTCAGCATCAAGAGCTACATTCTTTGACCTCTTTTGTCTTTACCAATAAAGTGTCTGACTTAGCACTGTATCCACAGAAGCCACTCAGGGATATGTATTCTTTGACCAAAACCAGAAGGATTACATGAAGGTATCCATAGTCACAAAGCAAACTAGTGCTTAGAGTCCTAAAACCCAGGTCCCTTACAATTTTTCAACTTTACAATGGTGTAAAAGCAATACCCATTTGTAGAAACTGAACTTCAAATTTCGAATTTTGATCTTTTCCTGAACTAGCAATATGCAGCATGATATGCTCTCATGATGTCGGGCAATGGCAGTGAGCCATAGCTCCCAGTCAGCCATGAGATCACAACGAATACATGTGCCATGTTGCCAGTGATTCTTGGATATTGTGTTTTGAGCATGTTTAAGGTAGGCTAGGCTAAGCTATGATGTTTGGCAGGTTAGGCGTATTAATGCATTTTCAACTTACGGTATTTTCAACTTAAGATGGGTTTATTGGGACATAATTCCATCATACAACAGGAAGCATCTATAGTCAGGGCTTTCTGCACCTATAAAAACCTGGACAACTCTGAGCTTCAGTTTGTTCATTTGTCAACATTTCTGGTACACGAGAAATCCATCTTCAGTTTTTGCTGTTCTCTCTCACCCATTTCTGCAAGGGCAGCATGATTTAATTCTATCATCTTCTCCCAAAATGCTTAATTTGAATATGATAAATGTAACAAATGGGCCCCCCAGATAGGGGTCTTAAAATAGGTGGTAAATAAATCATTCAAACATAAGAAACTCAAAGATCTTTGATCCAAAGTCTTATTTAATAACCTAAAGCACTGCCCAATTAAAGTGATAAATCCAAACTGGCTCCAGTGGTTCTCATTTGTTCCACTAACATCTGGAGAAAGGAATTTTATTGGTTATGGCTCATAAAATGGTTAGATACTCCATCCTTAGAAATACTTGCAGTTGGTTAGAATCAAATGCTCCAGGGCTGTTTCCTTTTTGCAATAGTACTGACAGATCACCATGTTAAAAAATCTTACACAGTTTTTTAAAGTTTTAACAAAATGCACTGCAACTCAAAGTGTGCTCATATTGGTGATTGATTGTTTCTGACATGTATATATCAGATGGGTGCAAAAGCAATTGCTGTTTTGGACAGCGAATTTTAAATTATTATAACTAGGTTCAAACACATCTTTATTAGTCAAAATAGGAACCATTACAATCAACACATTTTTGCTAACAAGAAGTAAGTTTGTTTATTCCTGTAGCATAAAAATCCATGCCTCAGGATTCCACAAAGTCTTGGAAAGCATTTTCTGCATCCTGCTGGTTGTGGAAGCATTTTCCCTACAAAAAGCTGTCAAGATGCTTAAAGAAGTGGTAGTTTGTTGGCAAGAGGTCAAGTGAATATGGCAGATGAGGCAAAACTTTGTAGCCCAATTTGTTCAACTTTTGAAGTATTAGTTGTGCAACATGAGGTCATGGGTTGTCACGGAGAAGAATTGGGCCCTTTCTGTTGACCAATGCTGGCTGCAGGTATTAGGGTTTTCAGTGCATCTCATCAATTTCCTGTGCATACTTGCAAGATATAATGGTTTTGCTGGGATTCAGAAAGCTGTAGTGAAATCAGACTGGCAGCAAACCACCAAATAGTGACCATGACCTTTTCTTGGTGCAAGTTTGGCTTTGGGAAGTGCTTTGGAGCTTCCTCTGGGTCCAACCACTTTTTGGAGCTGGTCATTGCCAGTTGTAGTATGAAATCCACTTTTTGTCCCATGTCACAGTTCGATTGAGAAATCGTTCATTATTGTTGTGTACAATAAGAGAAGACAACAGTTCAAAATGGCAGTCTTTTTTTTTTTTATTTCTAGTCAGCTTATGAAGCACGCACTTATTGAGCTTTTTCATCTTTCCAATTTGCTTCAAATACGGAATAACTATAGAATGGTCCACGTTGAGTTCTTTGGCAACTTCTCATGTAATTGTAAGAGGATCAGCTTCGATGATTGTCTCAATTGGTCATTGTCAACTTCTGATGGCCAACCACTATGCTCCTTATCTTCAAGACTCTCGTCTTCTTTGGAAAACTTCTTGAACCACCACTGCACTGTACACTTGTCAGCAGTTCTTGGGTCAAATGCACTGTTGATGTTGCAAGTTGTCTTCGCAGCTTTACAACCCATTTTAAACTCAAATAAGAAAATTGCTCAAATTTGCTTTTTCTCTAACATCATTTCCATACTCTAAAATAAATAAGAATAAACAGCAAATAATAAGTCATTGGCAAAAAAAACAAAACATAAAGTGATAAATGCACATTAAAATGATCTATAACATAACCACATTCATTTAAGAATGTATTCCAATATCAAATGGCAAATTTCAACAATGCAAAAACCACAATTATGTTTGTACCAACCTAATAAATGTAGGGTAACAAAGGAATTGAAAACTGAAGAGTAAGTTGGAGTCTGCAGTTGTTTTGTATTTACCAAGATTTTTAAAAAAATTTGCCATGTGTATTGAATATAAATTAAAATAACCAATACTCAAATAATTACCAATTTTTTCAAGCCTGGGGCCTGTAAACAGCCTTGCTTGTTTCTGCCTCAGGACCTTTGCATTTACTGTTCCCCATCTACACAGTACTATGTCCAGTTATTTATATGGTGGGCTTTCTCTCATCTTGACTCTTATCTCAGATCTCACCTTCTCAGAGAGAGCTCTCCTGACCATGCTATCTAAAGCATTGGTTTTCTCTGCACCCACCGGTCTTTCTATAACATTTTCCTGTTTTAGTTTCTTCTAGCACTTCCCACTACCTAAAATTATCTTGTCTATTGCTTACCCATTTACTGTCTGTCTCCTCCAATAGACTGCAGGCACCTTGTTTCCCCTGTCTATCTTGCTCCCTGCTGTATCCAGAGTACCTAGAACAATGCCAGGCATATGATAGGCACTCAGTAAATATATCTGAATAAATTATTCCACTTATTTTCTCCTTTGTTTCAGCATCTATGTTTCTGTCCTATGGATTGTATTTAGGGAAGATCCCTATGATATCTTAATTATATCCCCATAAACACAGAATGAGAGATTATATAAGTCTGATGATTCAAAACACATTTGGAAGCTATGCATTCTATAAACAAATTCTTATAAGTGAAAAAATGAATCTAATCAGATAGTAATACCTAAGTGTTTTTGAAAGCCAGAATTTAGAAGTTATCTGTATATATGTCATTTATAACTTCCTACTTCCAAAAATGATCTGAAAGGAATTATGCTCAAAAATATGTAACACTTACAAGCAGAGTCAATAAAGCAAACACCCAAATCCATGCAAAATAAAAGGAACATACCAAATATCTAGGCTATTATTTTCTACAATTGCTCATTAAATTTAACACTGGATGTCCTTAG
>PVJL010010840.1:0-46624 GCA_004026885.1 Lyroderma lyra
CATTGGCTTAGTGGAAGATGAAAATTAACTCTTTCGAGTCTGCCTCCGGGCTTGGGCGCTTTAGATTCACAGCGCAGGGCTGTTTCCCCATTCTGGCCCAAAGCCCTAGGACGCAGTGGCTAGTTCTCCTGGGCCTCAGTTTCTCCCATGGTCCCCACAGCCGAGGCCTGTGAGTCTTCAAGAATGGTGACCGCGAACCTCAGTTTCCCCGCTCGTCCTAGCGGGTTCCCCGCGACCCTCCGTCGCAGGTTTCAATCCTATGGAGATGGTGGCCACGGATGGAGCCACTAGTACCCTGAAGGCACAAGTCCCAGGTCTCAATTTCCCCATTTGTATCCGAGAGCTCTCGAAAGAGTGCTCCCTCTCAAAGAGTGGCCTCAGACCTCCGTTTCCCGAATGTCCCCGGAGGGCTGAGCCCCCGACTCCCTGTCCCAAGTGCTTAGGTCCAGGCCTTAGTTTCCCTTTTCGCCCCAGAGGGCCAAGCCCCCAACCCGCCTACCGGCGGCAGCCAATGGCTGGGGCACCACCCCCATGGGGCGGAGCCGAGCCTAGTACCGGGAAGAAAGAGCCGGCGCGGCGCTGGGCGGAGCGGCCATGGCAGGTATCGCAGGCCTAGCGGGGAACCGCTGGGGCGCCGGGCGGAGTGGCTGGATCAAGGCCGGGCGCGCGGGCTTGCTTCATCCTTTCGCTGTCCACAGCTCCGGAGCCGCTTTCGCCGGTGGGTGGCGCGGGCGAGGAGGCGCCGGATGAAGATGAGGATGAGGCGGAGGCCGAGGACCCCGAGCGGCCAGCGGGAGCGAGTGGAGCGCGCAGCTGTGGCGGCGGCGGCGGCAGCGGCATCGGTGCCGGGGCGGGAGTCTGCGGCGGTCCGGGGGCCTCGCTCACCCGGCGCGCGGTCACACTGCGGGTGCTCCTCAAAGATGCGCAGCTGGAGCCCGGCGCCGGGGTGCTGTCTATCTACTACCTGGTGAGCGCCTCCCATCCCCCTTCCCATCCTGGCTGGGGCAAGAAGGGGTAACTGAGGCCCAGAAAGGACACCACTGCTTTCTTGGCTGTGTGACCTCACTCAGCCTCTTCGTATCTTAGTATCCCGGTTTTCTCACCTGTAAAATGGGATTCTTTTCTCTCATGGTGTTGTATGAGGATTAAATAAATAAAGTACTCAGCAAGGTGTCTGCTACACAGTAAGTGCTTTGTGTTTGCTAGTACTATTATTGGTATTGTTATTCAGTTTGTAAATGGTGCAGTTTGTGAATTGAGCACCTGCTGTGTGTCAGGACATGGGTTGGGTGTTAGGGACACAATAGTGATCAAGACAGACTCTGTCCCCAACCTTTGGGGGCTCACAGTCCAGTGAGGGGAGGGAGGGACAGACAGACACATAACTGGGCAGTTTCTATTCAAGCTAATCAGGACTGTGACAGTGGACATACAGGTACTGGGGTGTTGTAGTGAGAAGTGGGTGTCAACCTCTGGGAGCAGCATGAAATCAGGCATGACTTCCCAGAAGAGAGGCCTTAGTGGGGTCAGGTTCTGGGGTCAGTTCCTGGGCCCTATCCAGCCCACTGTCTCTGCAGGGGAAGAAGTTCATGGGGGACCTGCAGCCGGACGGGAGGATCGTGTGGCAGGAAACTGGGCAGGTGTTTAACTCCCCTAGTGCCTGGGCCACTCACTGCAAGAAGCTGGTGAACCCGGCCAAGAAATCGGGCTGTGGCTGGGCCTCCGTCAAGTACAAGGGCCAGAAACTGGACAAGTACAAGGCTGCCTGGCTCCGTCGACATCAGCTCCATGTGCCCACAGCTGCCACTGATGAGGTGTGTCCTTCAGCTTCCTGGAGCAAGCTGTCCTTGACTTACTGTCAGATAGGAGTGCCTAGAGAAAGGACATTGGAGCTGGGGCATTGAGGGATGAGCAGGAGTTTGTGAGAGCAAGATGAAGGGAAAAGTTTTCCAGAGGGAGGGAATGGTACATACAAAGCCATGTAGACACAAAGGCAACACATGCTTCTTAGGGAACCATGATTAGCTGATGCAGCCAGAGGTTCAGATGTGTTGGCAGGGACAAGATCTGGAAAAGTCTTGAATGCCATGATGATAATTGATGTTCCTTGAGTATTCATCAGCTGAGTGAACTTAGCCAAGGACCTGCTTTGAGTCCTTAGTCTTCATCATATGTAAAATGGAAATAACAGTGCTATGTATATTGGGTATATTTAGATAGATTATATATATGAGTAGACGATCTGGTTGGCAAGTCTGAAATTAGTAGGGTCGCTGGCAGCCTGGAAACTTAGACAGAAGTTGATGTAACAGTTGTGAGGCAGAATTCCTTTTCTGGGAAATTTCATTATCATCTTATAGTATGTCTGAAGAAGGGATGGGAGTTGTGGGTGGTGAAATAGAGTGGTCAGGGAAAGCCTCACAGAGAAGGTGACATTTGAGCAGAGAACTAAAGTAGGGAGCCTTGAGGGTATCTGGAAAACAACACATGCAAAGTCCCTGAGGCTGGATTGTCTGGAGTGTTGGAGGAACAGCGAAGAGGCCTGTGTAGTTGGAGCAGAGTGAGCGAGGGGGGAGAAAGGGAAGTGAAGGCAGCGAGTAGATGGGGGTAGGTCGTGCAGTGCCTTGTGGGCCATTGGAGGATTTGGACTTTTTACCCCTAGGGAGGTGAGAGCCCTGGAGGGCTGTGGACAGAGGAGGGACAGGACCAGACTCAGTGTTCACATGCGTCCTCTGGTGGCTGCTGTGGGGAAGACAGACTGAGGGGACTAGGACGCATGTGACTACTACTTACTAGTCCAGGTGGACCAGGCTGACCATTGAGGTGAAGAAGTGGATTAATTCTGAAAATAGATCTGCCAGGATTTGCTGGTGGAGCAGATGTTGGTGTTAGAGTTTTGTTCTGAACAAGTGGGTGGATGGGTTGCCCTCATCGGAGATGTGGGGATTTGGGAGTAGGAAATCGGGGGCGGGGGGGGGGGACCATCAGGCACATCGTGGCTGTATTGAGTGTGAGACCCCTGTGAGCCCTCTGTGTGGACACATTGAGGGACAGCTGGACAGTGGAGCTCAGGAGAGCCCAGTATGGAGAAAGAACTGTTGGTGTTGTCAGGGCATAGGCAGGGCTGGGGCCCCAAGAGTAAAACAGGCTGCTTGGAGGGATGTGGGTCGAGGAAGAAAGAGATGCCACATCCAATCCTGAGCAGCAAGGGAGAGAGTGGGAGGCACCAAGAGGCTCCTGTAGAGGTGGGAGGGAAGCTGGGCAAGCATGGGGTCCCTGAGGAGTTCTCAGGAGGAGGGACCTGCCAGGTCAGATGCTGCTAGGAGGGGGAGGAGAACAGAGACTGAGATGTGACTGTTGGGTTTTGACAGAGAAGTTTAGGAACAAGTAGGAGGAGAGGTTCTTGAGAGAATTTAATAAAATAATGCATGCAAAGTACATGTTTGTTTAATGGATGGAACAACAGGGCATATGCTAAATTCTCTGCACACATTAGCTTGTTGCACCCAGACCCAATACTATTGGGCTGGATGGAGGTCTTTGTGCCGATCTGAAGTCACACAGCTTGTTCAGGATTCTCAGGCCTGAGCTGCGCCCCGGGCCTCAGGCCACCTCTGCTCACTTACTCCCTCTAGTGGGCAGCTGGAGCAACACCAGGGAATTAAGGCTTCAGGACAGCCAGAAGTATGGGTGGAACTTGGTGGGGAGGGTAGAGGCACCCAGTTGAGGGTCCCCACCCCATCCCACCAGAGCCCAGCCAGTGAAGGGGAAGAGGAGGAGCTTCTGATGGAGGAAGAGGAGGAGGAGGTTCTGGCAGGCGTCTCAGCGGAGGACAAGAATCGGAGACCACCTGCAAAGGTCCCCTCGGAGCCTGCCCATCCTGGTGAGGGGCGGGGGAGGCAGGGTGAGCAGCAGGCAGAACTAGGGTGCAGGAGGAGGTTGGGGACAGGTCAGGCCTTTCTTTTCTTAAATGCCACCAAGATGTCTGGCTGACTGCTTAAACTCTAATGCTGGATTTCCTTACTCCTACTGCCAATTTCTTTATATGCTACCAAATTTCTTCACCATACTGTCTGATTTCCTTGCTCCCAGTAGGTTTTTTGTTGTTGTTGTGGTTCCCTGGCTGGGAATCAAACCCAGGCCGTGGTGTTGAGAGCACCAAAGCCTAGCCACTACACCACCAGGGACCCCCCCCCCCAACCCCCAACAGAATTTCTTTGTCCTTTGCATGATTTCTAAACATGCTGCCTGATTTCTTTGCCCCTCATGCCCACCAAGCCTGGTTTGCTGAAGTCCTCACCTGATTTCCTGAGCCCTTCATCTGATTTTTTAAATCTTCATCCAACTTGTCAACCTGCTGCCCAATTTCCTAGCCTGCTGCCTTATTTTTAAGGCTGCTTCTGGAATTTTTTCTTTCTTGGTTTGGTGGGTCTTCGTTTTCCATTTCCAGGCTCAGAAGGACTGATGCTTTTTTCTTACTCCCACCCTGCAGAGGGCACATCCCCCGGGAAGCGGGTGGAAAACAAGATCCGGGTGCCAGTGCGATACTGCATGTTGGGGAGTCGTGACTCTGCCAGGTCAGATATGTCCCACGCCTGCTACACTGCCTCCAGCCCTCAGTTCATGAGCTCTTCCAAGCGTGGGGCGGGCAAGAACGGGTAGGGTGGGGACAAGGCCTCAGATCCTCAGAGCTGCCTGGAGTGGGGGGTGCTGAGGAGCTATCCTGGGAGTCACTGAAATCATGGAACCCTCTGGCTCCTTAGGAACCCCCACACCCTGGTGGAAGTAACATCTTTTGCAGCCATCAACAAGTTCCAGCCATTCAACGTGGCCATCTCCAGCAATGTGCTATTCCTGCTGGTGAGTGCCCAGTTCTCACCTTGTGCCTTGGGAACCAGGGACCCCCAGAGCTGGGCAAGAGGCTGAGGCACATGGGAGGGAGGGGGGTTCCCTGTGATGTCAGCTTGGTGTGGGTGGGAACCTTGTTTGCTTTGTTCACTATTGGTAAATAGTCGGCACTCAATGTTTGAATGAAGGAAGTGTGGGGGCTTGCCCCTGTACATCACAAGGGCCTTGGCTCCCAGGATGGCATTGGGACCGGACCGGCTTCAGTCTGAGCATGTCTTCCAATGTCCCTCCTCCCCAGGACTTCCATAGCCACCTGACTCGCAGCGAGGTCGTGGGGTACCTGGGGGGCCGCTGGGACATCAACAGCCAGAGTGGGTATTTGGGGCCTGGTGGGCAAGGGGGTATGTTTGGGGCCAGGGCTGATGTCCACACCTCCTCCTCACCTTCATGCAGTGCTCACTGTGCTGAGAGCCTTCCCCTGTCGCAGTCGCCTGGGGGATGCAGATACTGCAGCCACCATGGAAGAGGAGGTGAGGGGGTGTACTAGATGGGGCACTCTGGGGAGGGCTGGGGCTGAAACAGTTGTCCTGGCTACCATGTCCCGGCAGCTAGCACAGCCAATGCTCAGCAAATGTGCAAATGAGTGTATGTGAGCCCTGGTCCCTGCCTGGTACTTAGTAAAGGACAGATAAGTATTAGCTACCATTCTTTTTTTTTTTTTCACGGCTCCCTGGCTGGGAGTCGAACCCAAGCCGGCATTGTGAGCACTGATGCCTAGCCACTACACCACCAGGGAACCCCAAGGTTCCCACCCACACCAAGCTGCCATTCTTAATAATGCCTCGTAATGGTTCTTAGTGTGTGCCTGGTACTGTGCTCAGCACTCTACACCCGCCTTCTTGCTGCACCATCAGTATCTCCTTCCTGTGCTGGTTCACTGGGAACCTTTCTCTCCCGCCCACTCTTGCCCCTACTCGCTGAGGGCGTTCAGACATACCTGTGCCTACTCAAGTGCGTGCACATCCATCCGTCTCCTTATTTAACCATTTACTGAGTGCCCACTGTGCTAGGCATCGTACCTTGAGCTGGGAACTCAGCAGGGAACAAAACCTTTTGCCTTTGCTTCATGACAGGTTTACCTTTTTTTATGTATTTGTTGACTGTCCCCCACTGGACTCGGTGAGGGTGGTCACTGCTGTGTCCCCAGGCCTAGTACACAACAGGCACTCATTAAGTGGGGCTGGATGGGTGACAGGCGCGCTGGCTTCAGGGCATGGTGGGAGCACATCAGGGCTGGTAGGGCCTTCCGCCGGCGGCTCAGCCATGTCCCTGTCCTCAGATCTACCAAAGCCTGCTCCTGCGAGGCCTATCCCTGGTGGGCTGGTACCACAGCCACCCACACAGCCCAGCACTACCGTCACTGCAGGATATCGACATGCAGATGGACTACCAGCTTCGGCTGCAGGGCTCCAGCAACGGCTTCCAGCCCTGCCTCGCC
This sequence comes from Lyroderma lyra, assembly GCA_004026885.1. Lineage (NCBI taxonomy): Eukaryota > Metazoa > Chordata > Mammalia > Chiroptera > Megadermatidae > Lyroderma > Lyroderma lyra. Next base: position 6,347 of record PVJL010010840.1, read on the forward strand.
CTGCTCTGTTGTTAAGTCCTGGGCTGGGGGACTGTGTATGTGCTCCCTGGGCCACTGAGCACCCCAGGTCCAGCCCCCTTCTCTCTCTCCTCTGCAGCCCCTTACTACTCTGGCAACCCGGGCCCAGAGTCCAAGATATCACCCTTCTGGGTGATGCCGCCCCCTGAGGTAGGTGGGGCTGCTGGAGGAAGCCAAGGACAGGGCGTGCGGAGCCTGGGGGGCATGGGAACAGCATTGCTTGTGGGGTGGTGCCCACTGGCTCCTGCTGACATGGGATGGGGGCTTAGGGTGGCTGGTGGTGACCAGCCGGTGTCCCTACCAGCAAAGGCCCAATGACTACGGCATCCCCATGGATGTGGAGATGGCCTACGTCCAGGACAGCTTCTTGACTAATGACATCCTTCATGAGATGGTGAGTTCACTCCCAGGTGGATGGGCAGGGGCTGAAAGTGCACAGCTGGACATTCAGGATATGGTAGGACTCAAGAAACCAGGGCCCTGGTCAGGCTCCTCTTCTGTAGAAAATCACCTATGAGTCTTTAGGATCAAGTCACAGGTCCTTGCAGCGGCCCCTCTCTCGCCCACCTGTTACCCACCTGGCCTCCTAGTTGTTCTGGAACAGGCTAGGGATGCTTCCACTTCAGCACCTGTCACTGCTTCTCCAAGTGCAGACACATTGTGGACTGCAGATGTTACCCAGATGATTTTTTTTTCTTTTTGGTAGTACGTGGGTAGTTCCCTGACTGGGAATCGAACCCAGGCCGCAGCATTGACAGCACCAGCGCCGAAGCCTTAAGCCACTACACCATCAGGGAAGTCCCCCAGATGGTTTTTAATACCTACAGTTCCAACAGCCATTTAAAAAATGGAGCTAGTTCATTTCACCTATGATTTCATGAGTATTATTGGGATGAGGCTGAAGCAGGTAGCAATGTCAGGGCTGTGTGATGTGAAGAATCACATTCAGCATGTTCCCTTGGCCTCTGGGGGAGTTCAGTCTCCCACTCTAGGGGCCTCCTGCTAAACTCCCTTATTGCTCCTGGGTAGCAGTCCTCAGAGGTCTCTCTTAGTGAGTGGTAGTATTCTCTGTGCTGGCCTGGAAACCTCCATGAGCAATGACACCTGTCCTGCTCACTGCTCTATCCCCAGTACCTGGCACAGGGAGGTGGGGCCGGGGGGACTGAGTCCCAATCACCCCCTGTCCCCTAGATGCTGCTGGTGGAGTTTTACAAGGGCGCCTCTGATCTCGTGAGGTTCCAGGAATCCTGGAACCAGGAGCACACATACCTCGACAAGCTGAAGGTAAGACTCCTGCCCCAAGTCCCCTGTGAACCCCTCCTGGAGGAATACGATTCTTGGGGGCCCTCAAGAATATATCTACAGGCAGCCTAAAAACCAGTAATTTCCTAACTTGTTCTATACAAAAGTATTTCTGCTGGAAATTTACAGTGCCTCAGAAAAGCCTTGTTTTATCACACAGGGGTCAGGGGTGGGAGATGGGGATATATCACTATCCAAGTGTGCACGAAAAGGTTAAAGCCTCGTAGACTCAGACCCTACTTCACTCTGAGCTGCCTATGGAGTGTGGAGAAGGGATTATGACCTGGTTTGGAGCCTTAAGAGCAGCTGGTGTAGTGAATGCACTGGCTGGACCCAAAGGTAGGGTGACATTTAAGTGAGGCTTGGAAGCCTCCTGAATGTCTGATTTCCTGCCTGAAAGTCATTCTCAGAAGACATCCTTGACTGCTTTGCAAATGCAGTTTTGCATGCTTGCTTGTTTTGTTCAGACTTTAAAAAAAGTGACTAGGGCTTAATGTTGCCCCTCGTCATCTCCTACCCCAGCACTGGGCTGGTGGGGGTGGGGTGGCCATCTACGGCCTTTGGAGGCCCTGGAACTGGGTGGCCCCTGGCATACAGCATGTGTGGGATTCAGCCTGGGGTGAGAGTAGGATTTGGAAGTACAGATGCAGCCCCACCAATATCAGTTAGCTGGGCCTTTGGTTCCTCAACACTCCTTTCATTAAAAAGAAAGCACTGCCCTGCCACTATGTACCTTGGGGTTCAGGAGTGGGGACAAGGTGGGGCCAGGACCTCTGGGTACTGTCCTGAGGCCCAGTCCTGCTTGTTTCAGATCTCCTTGGCCAGCAGGATGCCCAAGGATCAGGGCCTGTGCCACGTGCTGGAGCAAGTTTACAGCGTCCTCAAGCAAGGGAGCTGAGGGCACTAGCCTCTGAGGACCTGGGGCAGGGGGTGCCTCCTGGTCAGACCGAGTGCCCATCCCACCCCCTGGTGGCTCTGGATGAGGGGGGACTAGGTTAGGGGCTTTGTTTATGGCTATGCTGCTCTGTTCCTGTGACTGAGCTGTGCGATGGCTGGGGCTCAGATTAATAAAGGAAAGAAGTAAGCAGTACAGGCAAGTGTCACACCCTGAGCTGGGGCATCCCCCCAGCACTCATCCCTGGCGTGTACACTGCTGTCTGGTCAGTGGAACATGCATATAGCTGTGTGTGGATGGTGCTGGGCCTGACCCTAGCATGCCCCTCCCTGGGGCTGTGAGGAGGGGCATCTTGGGGACATATCTCCCATGCTGGTGACTGGGTAAATAACAGCCATCCTGGGGGATCCACATGGGCCCTGGCCTGACCAGAGACCCCTTGGGAGGGTCATGAGTGTCCAGGTGAGTTGGGGAAAGGCCTGCCCTGCATCACAACCAAACAAGAGGCTGTAGAAAGAGACATTTAATATTTCTTAAAAAAAAAAAACAAAACAAAACAGAATGACATTTCCATCTGCCCTAGGCTATGACCAAGGCTATGCTGCTTGTCTTTGCCGGGGTGCCTGTGACCCGCCCCCCCCCCCCTTCATGTATGGTGGTGAAGGGGGGCCTCAGGGACCAGCAGAGCCTGGTGTCCTGGGGGCCATGCAGGGTCAGTGGAAGAAGGGAATGTGAGCCAGGCCCAAAGTTCCCCTTGAGCCAATTTCAGATAAGGCCAGAGGGAGGAAAAAACACATGCAGAGCTGGAGCCCTGCTGGTCTGGGCAGCTGCCTGCCTTGGTCTGGAGCAGATAGCTGGAGACACTGTCGACAGGGTACGGCAGCTGGCTTGGGTTTGGGGAGGCTTTGTGACCCTCCCCAGGATGGCCCCAGCAGCCCCGAATCCAGGAACGCTGATTCATCAAAGCCATTGTGCTTGACCTTCAGTAGAGAGGAGACTGGGGGCTCCCATGGTCCCATGTGTGGCATGTCGGCATGTCAGTGTGTGTGCAGCTGGTGGTGGTAGCTGGTGCCAGAGAAACGCTCTATGTGCTTGGCTGGGGGTGGGGCACCAGCAGGTAAGGACTGAGGGAACGTGGTGGGCCTGGGGGCGTGGGGCTCAGTGTCCTGCAACTGAGGAGAGGACCTGTCCTTAGAGGACCCCTGGGAGAGGCCTGCCCAGGGAGATGGCATCTGTGGGTAAGCAGGGGCCTGGGAAAGTCTCGGGAATTTAAAAACAGGGTGGCGAGTCTCGGTCAGAGGTCCTGCTCAGACCACCCCATTGCGCAGACTTTCAATCCCCTCCTGGTAAGGGCAGGGCGGGACCCAGTGTGGAGGAAGGAGCACAGGGGTGTGTGCACACCCACTGGGAGGTACCAGTCCTGGAGGGGGCTGGAGGAAGTTAGTGTTTCTAAGAGCACCTTAGTGTGAGTCCCCTCAGTTCAGCAGAGCCCCATACAGCTGCATGGAGTAGGGAGGGGAGCCCTCCCCACAGCACCGCCATGGGTGAGCACTAGTGTAAACAGGCCCTGGCCTCCCCACTGACTCTGCTGCCCCAGGAGCACCACCCTGGCTGCGCTTTAGGGCAAGTGGAATGCAGGCGACCTGGATGGAGGGGCGAACAGGCCAATGCTGTCACTGAGGCAGGGGCACCAGCACCTCCACGTAGCTGAGGGGGAAGAAGCCCGACTGGCCATGGAGCATGCCTTCGTACCAGTTCTCATCGATCTGGTTGGTCAGCGTGATGATGTCACCCTCATGGAAGCCCAGCTCTCCGTCATTCTCAGGCTCAAAGTCATACAGTGCCTTGCAGCTCGGCTGGTCCAGGGGTGCTAGGAATGGGCAGGGGGTGAGTGTAAGGTCTGGGCGTGCAGCTTGGACCCCTGAGGCTCCCTGGCCTCTACCAGTGCGCAGGGTGACACAGGCCCCCCTGGTCCTCCATGTGTCTCAGTTTTCCCCAAGGAAAACTCCTTCCTCCTGTCCCCCCAGAGTCTTTGGGAAGAAGGAGCAAGTGACACGAGGGATGGAAAGGGTTCTATGAGTGGTTATCACAATGCTTCTGGAAGGAACTGGGGATGCCCAGTGGCATTAGGATGCCCAGAGCCCACTGCCCTCAGGGTGCTGCTCAGAAACCCTAGAGCCAGTGGGTGTCCTGGGTGTCACAGCAGCCCCTCTGGAGTGTGAGGAGGTGGGGACGTGGTGCCTGGTGCCCAGCTCCTTCCCTGCTCTTAAGGGGCTGAGAGGACCAATCACAGCAAGAGTTTACTTTTACCAGATATAGTGAGAAAGATCCAGAACAGACTGGAAGGCAGCATTATAAATCAAGATGGGGACACTCACGCATGCTCCTGCTGGGGGTCCGGATGGGCTTGTCAGAAGAGCGGAAGGATGACGAAGCTGCTTGCAGACAAAGCACAGAGGAGGGCTGAGGGCACTGGGGTGAAGCCTGGTCCCATCCCTGGGGGCCCTTTTTGCAGGGTGGGCAGTGGCACCTGGCCAGGAGGCCCTTTGCTGTGGTTACCTGTGATGCTGGGGGCCGGGGTGCAGGGGAAGCCCCCGTTGGACTGTTCAGGCTCTCCCAGGTCGATGGGCTCCCGGGCCTTGGGCTTGTATTCCCGCTTGGGGCGCAAAGAGGCTTCCCGCATCCTGCAAGCAAAGGAAAACGTGTGAGCAGCCAACGGGCCTGGTACTGAACCCTCACCCTGAGCCCTTTGTGTCAAGGCCAGAACACCCACTCAGATGCTTATGTTGCTGCAGAGGGGCCCTGGGGAGTCTGTCAAGGGGATACAACACATCCTGGGAAACCTCCCAGGCCAACTCCCTGGACTCCTGCATTTTTAAGGTTGCCAATTGGCTGGGTGGGTCCTACTGAAGCCCCTGTGGCCCTACCAGGGAACCACTGCCAACAAAGGCTTCCCTTTTCTCCCCTGAGTGCCTGCAGGAGCGCAGAAGTGGAGGGGTGGTTCCTGGGGTCAGCCCTGGGTAAACCTGCCTCACTTAAGCTGCCTCCGGTCCTCAGGCCACTCTAGCCTTCCCCTTTGGGGACCAGGACAAGCCCGAGGAGATCCTGCTCTGTCCTGGAACCCCCAACTCTCACAGCCCAGAGAATGTTTATGAAAAGCAGGGAGGGCTGGGCTTTCAGGGGAGGTACATGGAGCATCTCAGGGGTTAGCACAGGAATCCACAGTAGTGACCCAGGATTTCAGGGATCACTCCACACCCCCTGCCCGGGCCAGAGTGGGTAGGAGCTCACCTTCGCTTGAGCTTGTTGGCCAGCTCATCCAGGATCTGCACGGCCTGCCGGTGGTAGTCCAGCTGGGCATCCACCAGGGCAGAGAGCTGGCTCACCTGCTCAATCTGCAAGTGACCAGCCAGGACTGAAGAGGGGGCCATCCTCTGACCCCTATCTCCAGGCTGCCTTCTGCAGGGAGCCTTCCCAGACTGCTCTAGGCACAGGGGCCAGCTGATCCCTGAGCTGCAGCAGGAGGAGGATAAAGGGCCCAAAAAAGAGACCCTAAAATCTCAGTTGCTCCCTCCCTCTGGTCCTTGTTCCCCCTTCATTTCCTTCACGCTCTGAACAGGCACGGAGCTCTGGGAAACTGATATCCTCACTGGGCTTATTTTAGGGTGGTCCCTGGGCCCATGGACATACATCGGTCTCCAGGAGGTTGTGCATGCTGGTCTCGGCCACCTCCTTGGACTCCTCAAACTTCTCCAGGGCCTGGCGCAGCTCCTCATCAGGGATCCTGCCCTGCCGCTTCTTCTTGTAGTCGAAGTCCAGGCGGCGGCCTTCTAGCTTCTTCAGGTGGTGCTGGGGGCGGGCAGGAGGGTCACACCAGCAGCTGGCCCCAAGACCTCTGGGAGGGCCGCCCCAATGCCCCATGGCCCTTCCTGTTGCAAGTATGTGAGGTGGGCAGAGCTGGAGTCCAAGATGGGAGGGTGGGCAGGGATAGGCCATGGGGGCATACCTGGATCTCCTTCAGGTCTTTGTCACATAGGTTCTGGAGGGGGTCAATGAAGTTCTGCTTGACCTCTATATCCAGGGAGTCCTTCACCTCGGCCAGGCACTTCATGGACTCTCCTGCATCCAGCAGGGCATCACCTGCGGAAGAGAGGTTACAGAAAGGAGTTGTCGCAGAAAGCTTTGGTCTATAGGGCCAATTCTAATATGCCTCCATACCCCACAGTCACAGATGTGGACCAGAATTCACAGAAAGGGATCCTAAAGTCTGAATCTAACCCACAGTGTCAAGGATTCTGAGAAGGAGCCAGGTTTGCCCGGAACCAGCTGTGGTGGTTGTGCCTTTCCTCAGCCTTGGCACTCCAAGCAGTGCTGGGATCCTCCCTCATGCCTGTGAACGGGGTTCACTGGGGCACTAGCCAGCACCAGAAGAGATTATGGAGCTCTAGAGACAAGTGTCCTCCTGCCTGCCAGTGCAGGGAAGCTCTGGTCCTCCAGGCCTCAGAATGGCTGCCGACCCATGCCACCCTGCCCAGGCCCAATGCCTTGCCGTGGCCCTCACCGAAGTTGGACTCGCCACCCAGCTCCTTCCCGTGGCGGATCATGCACTCGCCCAGCAGGCCTTCCGACTGTGGGTAGCCTGGGTTCTTCACTTGCCCTCGGATCTTGGACACTGTGTTGAGCATCGTCAGCTTGGCTCGTGAGGCTGAAACACAGTGGGCCATGTGGGTGGTTTCTCCATGAGCCGTCAGGCCTGTGCTTGGCCTGCACTGCTGGCTGTCCCCTTCCCCAAGGCCCATTTATTTCCAGAGCCCCCAAGGCACCAAGGCACCTCGGTTGCCATACCTGCTGATGACTAAGCTATGAGGAGAACCCCAAAGCAGACCTGCTCTCCTCTGCTCTTGTTGGCCACAAAGGATCACAAGCAGTGGGCAGGAGAGGTGACTGGTTTCTCAGGATCCTCCAGAGCTGCCTCAGTCTGGAGCAGGGCTCTGACTGAGACTTTCCTCTCCTTGGCTTGGGGAGTAGTACCCCAGAAGTGGTGGTGGGCAGGTACAGATATGCACAGGTGTAGGCGCCTTGGTCATGGATCTCCACCCATGATTGGGGAGGAGCTGTGCTTGCATGCCTGTCCCTGGCACATACCTCAAATGGACATGCCTGGGTTTGCTGCCTGTCCCATGTCCATTGCCTCCCAGCAACCAGCATTTGGATTTTCTTTGAAAAAGGGTTCCCCACCTCCCTCTCATCCTAGGAGACCTCACCTCATGCTCCAAATGCAGGTGTGTGGCTGGGGCCTGACAAACTAGGGATAAGCACCCAATTAAATTGATCCAATTAATCGAATGGGGGTTGGGGGAAGATGTTCTTTTTTGCTGGGACTGTTAGCTGTAAGAGTTATTTAAAGCTAGGATTTATACAAGGAATAAAAGTTATCAGATGAAGAGTAAAGGAAATGCCTGACTTCAAGGACATCCTGTAGACCCCTGGATCCAGCCATTCCTGAAATCCACCTACCCCTGGGCATTTCCGTTCCGTGAGCCCTTACATTCCCTCTTCATGCTCTGATAGCTGGAAGATTTCTGAGTCAGAGACCCAGAGAGTCAGGGGCAGACCCTTCACAGCTGATACCCTTACCTGGGTTAGGCTGCAGGTATTCGATGGTTCTGGCTAGTACTTCCGCCACAGCCTTGCTAGTAACGTCCACTTTCTGTAAAGAGAGGCAGCATGTGGGGTTTCGAAACCACCAGGTGCCCAAGACCAAACTGGGGGCCCCTGGACAGCCATTGCTCTGCTCCCCTGCCCCTACCTGCCTCAGAGCTCATACAAGAACTACCCACTGCTCTGGGGGCTGCCTGACTTCCCTGTCATCCACTACTCTGTCCCCATCGCTGCCTGCCCAGGGCTGAGGGAGGCCTGCTACCTGTCTAGTCTGTCCATTGTACAAGCTTCCTCCACCCCCAGCTGTCAAAGCTGGGCCCCATGGAGGGTTCACTGAACAGTGCCAGGGGTCAGATGGGGAATACCACCTCTCCTGTTACCTTCTCCATCTCTTTGAAGTCATCGTCAAGCTTGGTACCTTCAGCCCCTCCGACCTTCTCACTGACCAGCTGGGGAACAGAAGGAGGAAACAGAGTGTAAGTCTTAAGAGAGAAGGCCCCAGGAGCCTTCCAGCCACATCCACTGCTGGTGGCAGGTCAAGAGGTCAGGACACATGATAGGGATGCTGAACTTGGCTGATGGCAAGATGGGTAACTGAGCGAGGCCTTGGCTCCAAACTCACACACTCTCACAACCAGGGTGGGGGTACCTGCTGGAAGTCTTCCCTGTCCGTGCCCATCCCGTCAGGCAGTGCTGGCAGCTCCAGAGCCCCCGAGAGGGCCCCCAACCCCCACAGGACCATATACACCATGCAGACCACTCATGGCTGAGTGAAGATGCTGAGATGCCCACACCCCAACAGTAGTGCCACAGTTCAGCTCTGGGTGTGGTTGACGAGGGTCACCAATCCTTTTCACTCAGGGAATTGCACACTTCCCTCTCCCCACTGAATTCCTGCCTCTCTCAGAAAGAAGTTCAGGGATCACTGAGTCTGGCACTTCCCCCAAAATGCATCTTCCAGGTGTGCCTGAGAGGCAAGCAGGCCTGCAGTGGAGAGGAGGTCCCATGGCTGAAGGAACATGGAACTGCCATGTTTGATAAGAGCCAAGGCGGAGGGAGAGACCTGTCCTACAAAGGTCACAAATGCCATGGTCCCTGGAGGCATTTCTCATGCACCTGCTTGCACACACAGACATCTGAAACTCAATCAGGCACATTTAATTTCTCATGTATAATCACAGATATTCATGTACATGTGCACGTCGTGGCTGGCAGCACTTTCTGTCTGCCCGTGAGGACCCCTCGTGGGGCTCCTGAGGAACCCAGGACGGGCCCAACGTCTTCTACCTGTGTGGTTTTGGGCAATCAGCTTCACTTGACCTCAGTTTTTCCCTCTGTAAAATGGGGCAACGGGTATGCACAAGGGGCATGCCTGGCACATAGTAAACATTGGATACTGGCATTGCTCACACCTCCGACCACTGCTACTTTCCCTGTGTGTCTTGTCCCTCCAAGGGGACTGAGCAGAACTCCAGGGAAGGCTTAGACTATCTGTCTTCAGCTGCTGTGCACCCCCACCGGAGGGCTGCATATCCCTGAAAGTCAATGGTTCTCAACTTGGCTGTACCCCAGGAGTCCAGAAGGGGACTGGGCATAGGATAGAGAGGAAAACAGTTGAAGTGGGAGGACAGGAAGAAATTGGGGTGGTGAAAGTCCCTCCCAACTGGGAACTATCAGCATCTGGAGCTGCTTCGCCATGCTCTGCTGTGCACCATCCTCTAGAGGGCCTTACAGGAGAGGCAGGGGCTTCATATGGAAAGACCTTGGTCTCCCCTAAGAGTTTTGGGGGAGTTCCGCTTTATTTCATGGGAGTTTCACTTCTTTTGATTATGGTAAAACAGGACGTTCTTAAATTCAGTGGTTGCCAGAGAGGGAAGTGAGCTAGCTGCCTGATATGAGACACTTTTCTGGTGAACTGGAAGGGGAGCTAAGCGCCAGGGTTCGAAACCACACCTTCCGGGCTGAGTGCAGTGCGGTCAGGCAATCTGCTCAGTGCAAGGCACTGAAGGGAGCGGCTGCCCCAGGGAAGAGCCCTTGCTGGCTGGGCCCACCTACCTCCTTCTGAGATGACAGGGCTCGGCAAACCCTGCAGCCTCTTCTAGACCCCACGGGAGTGGCTGCCTCCCCATCCCTGCTGGAAATCCAGGACTCAACTCCTCTGGTCCCCTACTTGGGGCCAGACTTACCTGGCAATCCCTGCATTCTGGTACCTGGGAGGCCTTGGAGGAACTACTGGGCTCCTACCAGTCTCCCTGCCCCACCCCTGCCTGGGAGCTCTGAACTCAAGTCCCTTAGGCAGTGGCTGACTGTCCTCCACATCCCTTCTATCTTAGAACCAGCAGAAATCAATGAAAAGATGACAAGAGGTCAAAAGGAAACAGGAAAGCCAAAGAAGCCACATGTGAATCCAGCAATGAAGAAGGGGCTCTCCAGGAGGCAAAAACCATGGCCCAGTGGAGAGAGGACCAGAGTGGTCTACAGGCAGAACTGGGAGCCATTTGCTGGAGACAGGGAAGCACCTTTGGGCGTGAGGAGCAGGCTTTTCTAGGGGCTACCTGGGGGTAAGTGGCCAACCCTGGATGCTTAGGAGTCGGGATGCTGTCTGGGTAGAGGGGGTGTCATAGACCCCGGGGTGCCGTCCATAGGGAAGGCCACCACCCTGACACTTCAGTCCTACTCAGGTTTGCACACACGTCTCTGGGCCTGACAAGAATGACAGATGTTGCTGTGGAAATAACATGTCTACTATAGAGACTGCACCCCAAATTAACAGCCTCACCCCCTCGCTTGGTGTTGCCTATAACCTAATCATATTCCCACATCGTAAAAGGAATCTGAGGCACAGCACCTTGTGGGGCCCAGCAGGCTGAGGACTAAAGCCTGCTTTTCTTCTCACATCTAGTAAACAGCCAGGGACCCCCTAAGTTCAGTGTAGCGGAACATTCCCTGCTAGCTGAGACCTGCATGACCACAACACCTCCCAGGGACCAGTAAGGCAGACGGGTGACTGTTGCCCAATCTCCCACAAGTCCATGATCCTGGTGGTGTGGAAAAACAATGCCTCTACCTGGCTGGGCCACAGCCTGAGTCACCAGCAGTGAGTCCCACAATGGCTGCCGTTGTGAAACCCATGCCAGTCCCAACACAGAGCCCAGCCCAAGCTGGAAAGTCCTCTGAGACTCTGTCCCAGTTCAGGTGCAACCCGGGGTTAGAAGTCAGTATGGGAAAGGCCACCACTTGGTCAGACCTGCCAGTGGTCTCTTGCTTGCTGAGTGCTTCCTGGGTCTGTGAGACTGGCTCCTGGTATCAGATCCCAGCCCCAGTCATGGCACTGCTGCACGCCTCATTTCACTTCCGACCTGGAACTGTCTTTGTCCGCCTAGCACCTGATGTAAGCCAGTGAGGAGAGGTCATGCCTGCCTGGTTGGTGGCTGTATTCCTCCTGAGCTAGCATGGCATGGGCCTTGGGCAAGCGCTTAGTGACTGTGTGTTCCACAAAGGCTCTACAGCAGGGTCTCTTCTGCAGGGGAGGCTGGCCAGGTAATACTGAGTACTGCTCTGTGACACCTCTGAGCACCCACCTGCCTGTGTATGTCTCCTTTTAAATGGCTTTATTGAGGTACAGCTGGCCTATCAAATGACCCACCCCCCATGAGTGTTCATTTTGATGAGTTTCAACCAGCACCTCGGTACAGCTTCAGAGGAGCACCTCTAGTGCTGTAGGAAGTTCCCTTGCCTGTGCACCAGCAATCCTGCTCCCACCCCAGGTAACCCCTGTTCTGCTCGCTCACTCTCTCTCAGTACCTTTCCTGCAAATGACACAGACTCAACATATGCTAGTATTTTGAACCTTTGGGAAGAGTGTGTCCTGCCCCCAACCCAGGCTGCAGGCACCTCCAAGGTAGGATGGGGTCCATAGCTCCCTGTTCCCCTAAGTTTAAACTTGGCTTAGACTACAAAGGTGAGGAAATAACAGAAACCCCCAATCCTGTTCATGTTCCCCCATACCCAGCTCACTTAGGCCACTATGAATGGTCAAGTGACTGCAACGAGCAGACCTATTCAGGCCTATTTCAGGGTCTCAAATTGTCTGACACCACTTGTGAAGCGAGCACCCAGGAAGTGAGAGGACCTGGAACGGAGGTCGGGCTTCAACCCACAGCACCTATGTGATATCTTTTCTCTCATGCTTGCCCATGAGCACTAATAGTAAAGACTAATCTGAGAAGTGGGGCTGGAGTTCTTTAGCATTCTAGACCTTTGACTGTCTTTGGAGAGGAACAAGGACTCTTGACACACAGGAAAGAAAGAATGTGCAATGGGACAGTCCACAAAAGGGACTGAGAAGATGCTGTGTGCCAAGAGCTGTCAGGGCAGTCACTGGAGGAGTAAAGCAGGAAACAAAGGCAGAAGAAGCTTTTACCCAGAGGTGCTGGACAATGGTGGCCCCTCACTTGGCAAGCACACCTGCAGCGGCCACTTGGTGGCAGCTGGAGGAACAGTTTGAATCCTGCCAAGTGGGACAGCGGCACCAACTGTAGGTCTCGTAATTGAACCATCTCAGCAGAGAAACCTGATCAATGTGACACAGAAAATAAACAGGCCAACCTGCAGGCTCTGTGACCCAGGCAGACAAGTTTAAGGGAAAAAGAGGAGGAGCTGGCATGGAGGAGCAGGGAGAAGGGGAGATAAGCAGGACTGCACAGAGTCTCGCAGTCTAAGATGGGTGCTCCACGATCCCTGCTCAGTGTCCTCGTGCCTAGTCCAGCCATCATGCTCTGGGTGGCCATGTGTAGTGCACAATGACCAGGTAACAACTGCGTCTCCTGTCCTCTCCGGTCCTAGGCTAGGGTCTGGGGGCAGCCTCCCCACCTGTCGTCTGCTTGGCTGACCTCCCTGCCCACCTGGCAGTGTACTAGGGTGACACTTCCCATACCAGGCTAAGCAGCAGCCCCTCAGTGGTAAGGGCCCAGTCCAGGACCAGGCACACAGAAAATAAGCCACTTGAGGGCACAACAATTGGCATAAAAACTGATGGAGGTAAGAGGGCCTTGAGGGTTCAGGCCCAACCATATGCCTGAAAGAGTCATCCTCGGGGTCCAGGTCAGTGACTGGCACTCTGGACGGAGGCGCTAGGACCCTCAGCTCTCAGATGTAAGCACTTTGGTTCCACTGAGGGACCTATTAGGATGGGGGACAATAGGCCAGCGCTAGCTGACTGCCATGTACTGTGATTAATCATGTCTGAAGCAAGAGATGGGTATGTAAGATCTGAGAGACTGTCCTGGCCTCGAGGAGCGCCCCTCTTGTAAGGGAGATAAGAATGTCAAAAGGAACAATAACACAAGGAAGGGTGCAATGAGAGCCCACAGGAAAGTGTAAACGTGCCCCACGGCAGTGGGATGTGCTCCTGGCTGAATGAGCCACACAGTCGAGTGCTCTCTGCACTGGACCTCAAAGGAAGGGGAGGGTCCCAACAGGCAGAGCAAGGCCAGGCCAGCAGAGGGTGTTCTGGGTGATACTCAGGTTTGGGGGCACAAAAGCCACCATTCCTGCTCTACTATGCACCGCATGTTCCTGTACGTTCTTCTTGATGTCGATGCAGGGACTGGTGCACCCATTTATAGATGAGAAAACTGAGAGATGAGACAGAATTTAAAAGCCATGGAGATGTTAAATGGAGTAGCTGCAAGCTGTGACCAGATTTGCCAGACAGGCCAGTCCGTCCTGCAGTGTGCCCTGGATTGAAGGACTAATTAGCGATGGAATGGGGTGTGGGGCCTGTGCAGGGCCTGGCTGGAAGGGTGTGGGGCCCCTGAAAGCCACGGGGAGGTGTCAGCCCACGTCTCGTGTGCAGTACCCGGATATGGACTGCCTCGAGAGGCGACTGTGATGATCCTGGGCAGGGCTGAGAAATTCCTGAGCTGCAATGACTGGAAGGGCGGGAAAGAGGATCCGTTCCTCTAAATCCAACTGTGACTCCCTTCCCTGTTGGCCTCCTAACATCTGGAAAGATGTGTGCCAAACACCTCAGAGCAACCCCTCTGGTTTCCATTATGGTCTCCTGTCTCGTGACTCAGACAGCCCATGATATGGGCAGGGCCCGGGCTGGTCTGCTGCCCAGCTGACACATGAAGCCTCTGGCCTTCTCAATCTCCTTTTTCTGCTTGTGTTCCTGGGCCCCCAACTTGGAGATGCTGGCAGAGACACGAGATAGTGTGCTCTTTGACTAACCAGACTCTTTCTGGAAAGGTGAGCCAAGCATGCTTCTAGGGAGGTAACATGCACAGTGCATGAGCTGCCCCGAAGCCTCCTGTTCTCGACATATCTGTCATTGCCCAGAAAACCTTCGGTGCCCCCAGTGTTGCCAGGATACCCAGGATGATTTCCAAAGCCGGGCCCTTGTGAGTGGCTCAATTATGAAATGCTTGCTGATGGGGGCTGCACTGATTCCAGGCAGCTCAGCGCTCTTACGTGACTCCCAGAGTGAAGGCCATGCGGTGTGGAACTAGGTCATCACTCTTAGGGGCAAGGGAGAGGTTCCACTGAAGTAGAGGTCATAGAAACATCATTTGTGCCCAAATGAACTTTCATACCCCAACTGGGAGGAATTAGAGGATAAAATCAACCCCTTACGGAGACAGTAAGCAGGAAGACTGAGGCTCTGGCAGCCAGGAAGAGACCTCAGCCATTATAGATCCTTAGTAAATATTTGTGAGCTGACTGAAAGAGTAAGTCATCACCCCTTTGTTAAACCCCGTGGAGGGAGGTGTTCCAACAAGTCAGAACTTCCTTTGGCATACCAGGAAATCTGAAATTTCCCCCAATTTGCTGGTACCCTTCTTGCTTTTAGACACACATTTCCTCTCTACCCAGTGATCAAATCTAAATATTTTTTTTAAAAAGCAGCTTTGTGAACAGGAGTGGTGGAAGTGATCAGCTAGGAAAAAGTTTTTAAAGTTACTTTTCATGAGGAAACTCCAAATGGACACCAGATCAGGACCCCAGGGGCAGACACAGGCCAAGAGGCATACCTCAGTATGCAGTGTCATGTGATTGTTGTGAACGTAGTTCTGGAAGCAGCAGAAGAGTGACTTTAGAAGCCCAAGGTATGCTCTCAGCAGAAGTGGTGGTTGCTTGAGCCTGGGGCTGGTGGCTGAGAAACCAGCTCAGAAGTAGAACTTTCAGGTGCCCCAGGCTACAGGGACAAGCCTGGGTGAAGGGGCTGGCTGTCTCTGTAGAGCAGAGGCTGGCACAGGGGCCTTGGTCATACCAGGCCTCTTACAGTCTAGGTAGTTTTCTGCCACTGGCAGCATTGGCCATTTAAGACATACCTCAGGGTAGCTCTAGCCTCACTGCTGCCTAGAACAAAAGCATTGCAGGACTGTCTGGCTCCTGACCCTTCAGCTAGAGAAGGGGACTCTGGGTGAGCTAGGGATAGTAAACGCTTTGCTCTTTGGAAGGCAGTGAGCTGACTACCACGTGAAGCTTCAGCTGCTGCTTCCCTGCCTGGAACATGCTGTTGAAGTGAAGGGGGAAACCCGTTAGCAAGAAAAAATCCTCTCAGAGTCACCTGTCTGGCTTAATCCAAGAGGCTGAGCTGGACATAGTATAGACCCTTGGGAACAAAGAGGGAACTGACCATTGGAAAGAAATGACTTTAGAGGAAGTGGTGGCAGCACATGGGAAACAATCAAAGTGACTGTCAAGACAGAGTGGCAAGCCAGAAAACAAAGCTCCTCAAGATATAATCGGGGAACAGCTGAGTCCTTGTCTTAAAGCTCCGGCCTCCTTTTGCAGGTCCCAGTACCTGAAGCCAGAGGTTCCTTCAGGGCAGACATAGAGAGCTGTCCCATCAACTCTGGGATAAAAAGAGTTTTTTTTTGCTGACAATAAAATCGCTAGATGCCTGGCCTACTCCCCATGCTCCTGTCACATTGCTTTCCTGATGAGGAAATACCCAGGGATCCTTCGGGAGGACCCCTATGAGCCCCCAAAAGCCCCTCCACCCACCTGAAATTAGGCCTGACCCCACTGTGGCTTGGACTGATACAATTTTTCTCCCCAGGACCCCTGGACAGCCTCCTCACTGGTCTCCCCTCCCAGATCTTGCCCCAGCCTTCTATCCAGCACCCTCAGTGCATCACAGCATGCCACCCTCTCCAGGCTCCTGTCCCATCTTTGTGCCACAGCTCCTGGACTGCTCCCCTTCTTCCCATACCTATCACTTCTGCTCTGGCCTAATTGCTGCTTTGTGAGTTCGGAGGCCTCAGCTTTGGCATGACTTCCTTCCTGTTAGAGCCCCCCACACCTTTCAGAGCACTTTTGAGTTCTAATGGATGTATGGCCATTCCACGCCATACATCCTATGTTTGTCCTCAGTAGCTGATGGCAAGCTTCCAGGGCACAAGGAACCTAAGTGTTGCTTTCTGCTGTCACCCAGCACATCGCCTGGTACAACATATGGGTGGAATGGATACCATCTGACTGGCTGGCCCAATGCTCATACTCAATTCACCCTAAGGGTCAACTCCTTTTGTCCCCTCTGCCCCCTGAAGGGGAGTGTGGGTTGTGCCCAGGCCCCTTTCTTTCAGGGTGGTCCTTTCCTTGTCTGCCAGAGCAGTGGCTAACAAAATATAGGTGCGGTGGTACAGGAGTACCTGAAGGCTGGGGAGATTACGGGGCCACGGAAGAGGTGTGCAGGGCTGGGCAGACATGAATGGTTGCAAGGTGCCTTGACCTCAACCCTCCCTCTTTGAGGAAAGTGTCCCAGGTGACTCAGCAGTCCTTGGAGACTGGGTGACAAGGAACCCACACCCTGCCTGGCCTGAACTCCATGTGAATGATGAGGGGGAAGAGTGCAGGCTGAGTGTTGGCCTGTGTTGGGCACAGGGGTTTTCCTTTGAAGCTAGTCCATGCAAAGGCCAGCCCTGACTACCCTCAACATGACACACTGTGGTAGGCAGCGGCCTAGGGTCAGGACACCAGGGCTCCTAGTCCTGGCTCCTCTGCCCTCCCAATTTCCTTACCTATGAACAAGAACATCAACCCAGGTTCAATTCTAATGACTGGCAGTCCTGGGATTTCCATTAAGATGCCACTAAGTTTCCCCAAAAGGAAGGAGAAACACTTAAAAACTGTTTCTCACTGTCATTCATGGTTAACCAGTTCCCTGGTTGATCTCAAGAGTCCATGGGGGGGAGGGGGCATTGGGTGCTGGGAAGACTCCATATTCTCTCAGCTGAGGAAAGCTGGCTTCTTCTTTTGTTTATATGTATGTGTGTGTTTATGTGTATATATTATTGAAAGCTGGTTTCTAATTGAAGTGTTTATGACTTGCAGTGGACACGGGCCTGCTGGAGTTGAGAAGGGGTCATAGAATTTATATTTTTTAATGTTTCTGAGACACAGCACATTCTACATAGCTCCTTAGACCTGCTGCTTTGCTGGCCCTTTTATCATCCTTGAAAATCCCAAGAGGAAGAAACAGAGCAAGCTGGGACCTCCGTGCTAACCTCCACCTGGCACAATGCAGCCTCTGGGCAAGTATCTCCACCTTATAAACAGGACAACTAAGGAAGGCCCCAGGAGGTGATGTGCCTTGCTCAAAGCCAGGAAGTGTAGTGTTTGTGTTTGAGTGTGCCACCAAGCCAGACAGGAGTAACCGGGTCCCCAAAGTCTTACATCATCTGCTCCAGATGCTGCCCCTGTACCTCTGATGTTTCCTCATTTTCAGAGACTGCCAGGACCTGTCAGCGTGCTGGGGGAAAAGGGAGCTGACTAATAGCAGGGGTCTGAAGAAGACAGAGGCTGGTACTCAGGACTGGGTCCTGCCTGGCTAAGAGAGTGTCCCAGTGACTGGAAGGCCATGCCCCAGGCCCCTGGAGCAGGCCCGGGCCAAGCCAGCACCCCTGGCTGGGCCAAGGGGTTTTACCACTGACTGAGATGCCAGCAATCGATTGAGACTCATCTCTAAGGAACAAATCGCATCTGAATTTCTCATCAGGGCTAAAACGCCTGGATATACCTTGGCCTCATGCATTTTAATTTCTCATCTTGGGGATGAGGCAGGAGGGTTACATGTCACACAACTGGGAAAATCAAGTTCAGATGAAAACTTGTAAAAAGGAACACCCAACCCACAAACAAATGAGGCAATACATCCCCTGGGACCTGCCTGGCAGGGCAGTGCCAGCTCTGTACCACTAACAGCAAGTTGGGCTCACCATGGGGAACTGCCAGTCACCAGTCTACAGCTTGGCTGGCAGAGCGTGCTTCTGTTACACTTATGTGAAGAAATGATAAGAGGTTTTTGCAAACTCATTGGCTGTCAATGATGCAAAAGGAGCCCTTTAGGAAGGGATGGGAAATAGGGCTTGGAAATCCTTTGAGGCACAGTGCTGCCTTGCCCCTGGAAGACACTGGAATAACCTCTGCATCAAACATGGTAACCACAACCTATTGTAATCACAGCCTATTGTGCAAGAAGCTGCAGGTACCCAGCACAAGTCTTCAGTGAGGGGCCAGAGGTACCCCGATGACAAAAAGCTAGGGTGAACAACTGATTGACCTAAAAGCCCAGCGTTCCTGCCTTCTGCAACACAGATGTTATCTCCCTGTCTCTAAGACCCCTTCCATTTTTAAAGGTCTAACTAACAAGAAGCCACTTTTTTCTGGAAAGCCCCCCTGATTCTCCATCACTCACCGCCTTATCCAACCAGGAGTAACCTGACTGCTGGTCACCTCTCCCATCACACTACTGGCACCTCCTCTCAAGCTCTGGCTCCCTTGGATCTCACCTTGGACCAGGCTTTCTTTTCTGCAAAGGCACCTGTTCATTCCTACCTCCTTACAGCCCTCTTCACGCTGGACTGTGAGCTCAAAGTGAGTGGCCTATCACTGCTGTACCCGTGCTCAGAATAGCATCTGAGATTCAGGAAGCACTTAGGTGATATGACCTCACAGCTGTCTGGCCTCAACCCACCACTCCACAGTGGCTGAGTTCTAGGAGGGCAGGGTGATTTAGGAGCAGGCTGGATGACAGCACTCCTCTTCCCCAATTTTCCTTTATGCTGCTTGCTTATGGGAAGTTCAAGATAGGCTGGCACTCTAGACAGAAGTTGGCAGTCCAATTCTCCACTCTCCCAAGGTGGCTCCCACACCAGAGAGCAAAGGTTCAGGAAAATTTGCAGAGACAAAAAAAATATGACCAAGCCAGGCCCAGCACGGCCTGCATCCAGAGGACCCTTCTCCGAGTGGGCTGGTTTTACTAAGAACCCCCATAAAAGCGATGGGGTCTGCAGTTTGGGAGGACAGGACTCAAAAAGGAAGACTGACAGACAAACAGGCTTTGAAGGCCAAACTGAAATGGCCCCAAAACATACCAGCTGGAACAGGGAGGGTCACACTTAGGTCCCCCTGTGGATCAGTGAGGAGGGCAGTGTGAACTTGGAGCTCTTCCATGAGACAGCCCCAGGCAGCAGGTCTGAGTAGGCACTGAGGCATATGTCCTCACCTGGCTTAAATGTCCACCTGTCACACCATGGTGGTGACAACAGGCTCAGCTGACAGGTGACTCCTGGTCATGGTGGCTCATAGTCACCAAGACCAGTTTCTTTAGGTGTGGCTATCAGCACCATCTGGGAAGGTCATGATCCGAGACAGACCACGCCCTGCTGTGGGTTAGTGACAGGCACTGCAAGCCAGGGCCACATGTTATATGTCAGCATCCTGTCACCCTGCACAGATGTACCTTCATCTGTACCCCACCCTGTTTGTCCAAGGACACCTGCCCTTCTAAACTGCAAAGTCAGTCTTGGAAACCTGGAGCTGGAAGGAATCTCAGAATCACTGTCCAACCTTAGCGCACAGATGAGGAAACCAATAGGGCCGAGGAGGAGGATGCTGCCAGGGCCAGGCAGGTAGTCCCAGGCAGTCACCAGGGCTTTGCCCTGGCTGCCATCCACCCTTCAAGGAACAGAGCAAGTGGGCCTTTCCTTTCTCAGTATGTGCATTCAGGCCTTGCAGACACACTGCTTATGACATCACCACTCATGCCCCAGCAATGGGTGAGCACCGAGATTTCGAGGTGCCTAGCATCCATTTCCGGCCACAGACCAAGAAGAGCAGGTCTCAGGGGCCCCTTCTCCTCCTGAGGCTCGCCTTCATTTCAGCAACTCCACTGGGGGCTGCCTCATCTCACCTCCCCATCCCCAACACACCCCGTCCCCAAAAACTAACTGCCTGTCATCAGCAGTACCAGCTACAGTGACAAAGTTAGTAGAGCAGCATGGGCCTGGTGCTCAGTAGGTGCTGGGGCAATCACTATTTGTTGAGATAATAAATTCATACCTGTGTACAGACCCCACCCTCCACCAGCTCATTCTCACGTGTTAGTAACAAGCCAAAACATGGGTGTACCCAATGGCCTGAGTAATGCAGGGAATGTGGGGGAGTGGGGGGACCTGCGGCAGAATGGAGACTGGATCCAGCTCTGTCCACCAGGCTGTGACTTTAAGCAAGAATGTGGACCTCTCTGAGCCTCAGTTTCCTCAACTGTAAAGCTGGGTCACGATAACAATGAGCTTGTGGGACTTGGCTGTGAACACAATGTAAAAATCACACACTGCCCTACAAACATGAGCCTGCAGTGCACTGTGTGATGCTGTCCGGAGGAAGAAATGCTGCAAGAAGGGCCATGCGCAGGCAGCTTGAGGTGGGGTCAATGGTGTGGGAAACCTTAAGAAGCAGGTCTGCTGAGTGGCCTGGATGATGGGGGTGGTAAGAACGCCGGCGTTTCTGGAATAAAGGATTTGGTGTGGATCCTTCTTCTTCTTCTTCCTTTTTTTTTTTTAAGAGGTGAAACAAAGAGGTAGTTTATTGAGGAGAAAGTACACTCCAAAGAGGTAGGAGCGGGCTCAAGCAAAGAAAGTGGCTCAGGAGCTTGGATCCTTCTTTAAGAGGGAACACAACATCCCTCTTACAAGGTATTTGTACTTCTGCACACACAACCCCAGGACATGTATAAAAACTGTGTTGATAGCAGGCTGATTGCTCACTCTTCCGTTGTACCAAAAGACCCTACAGATCAGTAACAGGGTCTAACCGACTTCAGGAAATTCCTGCCACCAAGTATGTTTGTTGATAGATGACCATGATACACAACTGTGAAGTTCTATTTTGGGTGAAAGATGGGAACGAAGCACCAGCAGATAAAATGACTCAGTTTGAAGGAAGATGGGTAGGAAATTCCATGTTTCCTTGAAAGGAGCACCTGCTGTGCTAATGCCATTATGTCCAACCTGAGCACCATGAGAGTCTCCTCTAGGTCAGGCCACCCCTCCTCTTCCAAACAATCCAGCCTGCTGGCTGTCCCTGAACACCCCGAGTGGCTTTCTGCCCTACGTGCTGGCTATCATGATTCCTGCCCCTGGGATACCTTGCCCTCTCCTTCCAGATGGTGCACATCACTTTCAGAAAGCTATGCTAACACTTTGAACCTGAGGGTCCCCTGCACCTTAAGTCAAAAGGTCTTGCTGTATTTGCCAAGATGGCTGTGCAATACCAACTCAAGGTACCCGTCAGCAGCGAGGGCTTTTCATCTTTATATTTTCATTCATTCATTCATTCATTCATTTATCAGGAGAAAAGTTGCCTTCTTCTCCTCCGGTTTTGCTTCTCTGCTGTCACAGTGTGATGCGTGTCTGGTATGGCTTCCTGAGCTAGGAGCCATTAAATATTCAAATCTTGCTCCACCTGAGGATGATGGTTTAGCAGCCAGCGCCTCCTCCCAGCACCCAGTACCCATGGCAGCTTCTGTTCTCCTGGAAGGACTGACTACATAGACAGACTATGCCTGTGCTCCTGGCTGAGGGATGAGAACACAACAGGACAGTCCAGCAACCTGAAAACCTCACTCAGCATGGGGCCCTCGCGCCAGTGCCTTCTTAGGAAACCCTTTGTTCTCCTTTCCTTCCTCCTTTCTATGTCCAAATTCAAAGCCAAAGTCCTAGTCACCTCCCTGTGAATTATCCCGGGTTTCTCCTTACAAGGCATTTGTCATAGGGCCCTGTGTCACTGTACTGGCCCTATTTCAATCACTCAGCCACCCTGCATGTTTGGGACACTCTTTTGACCTAAACTGAACATTTAGGGTCGAAGTTGGATGGCCAGATGCCCCTTTTGAGAAGGTTACTCTTTTTTATCAACAAATATTTATTGTTTATATGGGTCAGGTATAGTAGAGAGAAAAAAGATTAATAACCTAAGTACACACAAAAAAAATGATAACGTAAGGGCCTCTGATAAGGGACCTGTAGTGAGCAGCCACTATCTCCTGTGGGGAGGGAACCAGGGAGGATTCACAGGGAAACAACTCTGGACTTGGTTTTGAAGGATGAGTTGAAATTGGATGCAGAAAGGAGAAAGGGATATAAAGTGAGGAAAGATAGAGATAAGGGGACAAAGGGGGGGGGGTCTGTGACAACATAGAAGACAGAGGACCTAAGGGTTGCTTTGGAAACAAATGCTAGACATAATTCTGAGATGTCCCTTTCAAAGATGTGGGGGGTCATTAGCAAAGGGTGTCTGGTGTGAGCCTTTGGGCTCTGTGACAGAAAGAAATAAATGTACCATCAGACTTGAGAACTGCCGACTTCTTTCTACAGAGTGGGCAGGAGCACAGGTCAAGATACTGTTGTGGTGTTTCCCAGGGTACCTCAAGGTTTACATAGGAAACAGCATTTTTTTGCATAAAACCTAAATACAGAGCCAGTTTTCAGATTCACCTTAAACAACAGTGGTGGAGGACTTCCTGTTAGTCTACCACCTTTTAAGTTGCTGAAGTAGGATTCCAGGAACCAGAGAAAGACTTCTATGGAGTTTCAGATTTGCTCCACAGCACCCTGCAACTGAAGACAGCTCAGGGGAGACCACCTCTTAGCACAGTACTCGTAAGTCAACTTGGCAAAGGGAACTGGTGCTATTTTTTTGCTGACTTCAGCCATTAAGTTGGAGACAAGAGCTAATGAAGGAACAAACACACGAACACACACACACGCACACACTTACACACTTTTAAAGGTTGGGCTAAAAACCTTTATCAGGAAAAGCCTTAAAAACAGTAATGGTGGAGTTCCCTGATGGTGTAGTGGCTTAAGGCTTAGGCGTTGGCGCTGTCAGTGCTGCAGCCTGGGTTCGATTCCCAGCCAGGGAGCTACCCACATACCAAAAAGCAAAAAAAAAACAAAAAACAAAAAACAAAACAGTAATGGGGGAAGTTCCCTGGTGGTGTAGTGGCTAGGCTTTGGCGCTCTCAACGCTGCGGCCTGGGTTTGATTCCCAGCCAGGGACCTACCCACATAAAACAAACAAACAAAAAAAACCAAAAAAAACAAAAACAAACAAAAAAACAAACCAAAAAAAACCAGTAATGGACCTGTATAAGTTTCCCAGGGCTGCTGTTAACAAATCATGACAAACTCAGTGATTAAAATATGGGATTCCTAGAAGATACCAAATAATGGAAGGATATACCATGCTCACAGGTTTGAAGGATTAATAGTTAAAATACTACCTCAAGCAAGCATATCCAAACTGCAGTCCATGATAGCTCTGAATGCAGCCCAACACAAATTCTTAAAACATTGAGATTTTTTTGTGACTTTTTTTTAGCTTATCAGCTATGGTTACTGTTAAGTGTATTTTATGTGTGACCCAAGACAATTCTTCTTCCAACATAACCCAGGGAAGCCAAAAGGTTGGACGCCACTGTCCTAAAGCAATCTACAGATTCAGTGCAATCCCTACAAAACTACCAATGGCTGTCTTCTCAGAATGAGAACTAATCTTAAAATTTATATGGAACCACAAAAGAGCCCATATAGCCAAAGAAATTTTGAAGAAAAAACAAAGTGGGATATCAAACTATACTACAAAGCAATAATCACAGCAGTGTGGTACTGGAATAAAAACAGATATATGCATCAATGAAATAAAATAGAGAGCCCAGAAATAAATCCTTGCTTATATGGCCAACTAATCTATGACAAAAGAGGCAAGGATGTACCAAGGCCGCAGCACTGATAACGCGAATGCCGAAAGCTTAAGCCACTACACCATCAGGGAACTCCAAGACAGTTTCTTCAGTAAGTGGTGTTGGGAAAACTCGACAGATACATGCAAAAAATGAAATTCTTACATCATATATAAAAACAAACTCAAAATGGATGAAAGACTTAAATGTTAGATCTGAAATCATAAAACTCCTAGAAGAAAACATAGGCAATAAAGTCTCTGACATCACTCTTGGCAGTATCTTTTTGGATATGTCTCCTTGGGAAACAAAAGAAAAAATAAACAACGGGATTGCATCAAACTAAAAAGTGTTTGCACAGTGAAGGAAAACATGAACAAAACAAAAAGAAAGCCTAGAGAATAGAAGATATTTGCCAATAATACACGAGATAAAAGGTTGATATCCAAAATATGAAACTCATAACTAAACATCAAAATAAACAAACAATCTGTTTTAAAAAGGACAGAGAATCTGAATAGACATTTCTCCCAAGAGGACATACAGATAGCCCACAGACATATGAAAGGGAGCTCAACATCACCAATCATTAGGGAAATGCAAATCAAAACCGCAACAATTATTGCCTCACATCTGTCAGAATGGCTAGCATCAATACATCAACAAACAATAAGTACTGTCGAGGATGTGGACGAAAAGGAACCCTTGTGTACTGTTGGTGGGGCTGTAAATTGATGCAACCACTATGGAAAACAGCATGGAGGTTCCTTGAAAAATTAAAAATAGAACAACTATTATACCTTATGATTTAGCAATTCCTCTTCTAGGTATTTACCTGAAGAAAAAGAAAACATTAATTCAAAAACATATATGCACCCCTATGTTCACTGCACCATTACGAATAATAGCCAAGATATGGAAGCCAAAATGTCCCTTAGTAGATGAATAACAAAGAAGATGAGGAGATGTGGTAAAAATATACAATGTAATATTATTCAGCAATAAAAAGATTAAATCTTGCCATTTGTGACAACGTGGATGGATCTAGAGCATCAGTTCCCAAGCTGTGGGTACTCATACCCTCAAGGGTACATGCAGGGCCATTCAGGGGTACACAAAAAATAATCAGTAATGGTGAAAAAACAAGTAAAGTAAAAAAATGCAAAATATTAATTATGGAACAATAAATGTTAAGTTTGAATCACGGTTAATGGAGACACTTCAAAATTACATTATATTAGCAAACAACATTGGTGAGGGCGTGGCTTATGAACCCTTTCCCCAAACTGCTTTTTTACCATTCATTACAGTTTCAGAACAATCAATCCATGCCGATCTCCCCAAACATAAATACAGCTGTAGCTAGACTGTTTGATCAGTTTAGTTATTCACTGAGTAAAAGTGTAGTCATTAATCGTAATTCTTTTCAAGTAGTTTTTTATTTAATGTTTAAATATTTGATCATTATCAATATTTAACTGTTATGAATATTGCAAAATTAAATCTGTGCTTTGTACTTTTAGTGCAGTAATTTTTCTTTCCTAACTTATTACCTCATTCCCACTGATTTACATTAAGATAGGCACTGAACAAAAGTGTCAGTATTTAAAACAGCTGTTTTAAAAACAAGGGGTACAATTTATAGAAATGGGTTTAAAAGGGGTAAACAAGTAGGAAAAGGTTAGGAACTACTGATCTAGAGGATACTATGCTAAGTGAATTTAAGTCAGAAGGAGAAAGACAAATACCATATGATTTCACTTATATGTAGAATCTAAAAAAAAACCCAAAACAAATGAATAAACAAAACACAAGAGTAACACCCATATAGAGAACAAGCCGATCCTTGCCAAAGGAAAGGGAAAAGGCGGGTGGGGAAGGGGAATAAATTAAACACACACACACACACACACACACACACACACACACACAAAACATCAAACACGACATTAAACAAACACAAAAATCTTAAAGAGGTCAGAATTCCAACTGGATCTCAGCAGCTAAGACCAAGGTGCCAGCAGGGCTACATTCATTTCTGGGGGTTCTAGGGGTTTCCAAGCCGTTTCTGGTTTCTAGAGTCTGCCCACATTTCTTGGCTCCTGACCCTTTCCTATGTCTTCAGAAGTCCTCTAGTGCTGCCTTCCTTCTGGTTCTCTCTTCCATGATAAGTCACATCTCCCTCTGACCACAGCAGGAAAAGGTTCACATTTCTAAGGGCCCTTATGAGGGGCGGTCCATTTCCAGGCCCATAGTCTTAATCCCATTGGCAAAGTTCCGTGTGCTGAGTGAAACAACATTTTCACGGGTTCCAGGGATTAGGACAGGGACATCCTTGGGGGAGGGGAGTTATTCTACCTGCCACGGGAACTAGTCAATTCTTGTTATTCATAGTGGTTCTATTCAATAAGTACATCACAAACACTGAAATAGCAATACTAAACCACAGGTCCTGGAGAAAATTCTGGGTTAGGTTCCCAGGATGTATATTTCTGTTTAAAAACATCTTATTTAATATACATTGTGGCTTTATTAACATGGATCTCAGCCAATAGCACTGTAACTCATGCCTGAATAAAGCTTCCTTAATACACTTATATTCTTGGTAAGGAACATCAATCACAGCTCTCTTGCACTTAGGAACCCTAGACAGCACTTAAGCTCTATACTTGGGGCCAAGTGAAACAGTGAAAACATTCACCAAAAAATACAAAACAAGCAGCACTAAAGTAAACAGCAGAAAGGACACCAGTTTACAGTACTAGAGCTGCAAAAAGAAGTCAGAGTATGTCAGGAGACTCAAAATATTTTCCACTTTGCACATGTCTGTGAAAGTGCCACAAGTATTGATTTGGGGGTTACAAATAAATTTCAGCAAGTAGGTGAAACTGCAAATATGGAATCTAAAAATGAGAATCAACTGTATATGCCAGCCTGAGTAGATGCCAGGTGCTGTCTGCGAGCTTAGTCTCACTGTGGAGACCCAAACAGAAAACTTGAGTTCTGGAGGAACTCACAGGCTGGTGAATAAATTAATTCTGTAAGGACTCAGGAAACAGGAAGAATCAGGGTTCTGGGTGCTGGTAGTAGCTGTGGGCCTCTCTGGGTTGATCCACAGTCCATGAGTCCTGTGGACCACACTGAGCCCCCACCCCAAATACACTGCTTTCTGGCCAAGACCCCTGTACAGCCCAGTGGAAATATCACTTTACAAGGGCTCAAACACATGGCCCCCGTCAGCTTTGAGTCTAAGACGTTAGATCATGCAAATTGAATAAGTTGGTTTTTTCCAGGCTGGTACTGCTGAAAACCTATATGGTTACATTAAACAAGGTGTGCTCTAGAGAAACTCTCAGATATAGCCCAAGGGGACATCTACAAGACTGCTCACTGCCACACTGAAAGAACAAAAACTTGGAAACATCCTAAACACCCACTGGCAGAGGGATAGATAAAAAGCACTTTGGAATAGTCGCACCAAGACAGCAATATACCTGTGGAAATAAATTAAGAGTCACAGGCATCAGTGGAACTGAAACCCACAAATAGTGCTGAGCAAAGAAAGCAAGTTACACACAAAAAAATAATCACGTGATATAATTTACGTGAGGTATAAACTTTTAAAAAGGTACTATGCAATTTTTAGTGATAAATCCACAGGCAGTGCAGGTATAAGGGAAGGGGCTTCAACACTAACTGTACTATTTATTCTGATGAGCACCTGGCTGTCTCCTGGTCATTCTTTGATCTCTTTCTCCACCTGAGACACATTATAATGCAAATTTAAGGTGCCAAGAAAGGGATGTTCCCCTTTATGACTTACTGGCGCTGACCAGCTCACAGACTGGTGAACACACATTGTCAAGTCCCTGAGTAGAAACTCCTCCTGGGAGGAGGTACCCTCTCCTCTAGGCTCTCTTCTGAGCTCAGCAGAGTCTCCTCAACTCAGATTGGGGCAAAAGTCCTCCTCCTCCCTACTCCCCTAAACAAGCAAGCACACTCTCCTGGGCCCCACATACTCCCCTGTCTCCACATTTCCCACTTAAGACTCCCAGACCCACCAGTCCAGAGATGGTGGAGGGACTCTACTCAACAGAAGGGCCCAGCCACTGTTAAGGATGGGGAGTACAGGGGGAGGGGCAGTGTGGGATAAAGTGGGGGAGCCTGCTGCAGAATCTAGGACTTGGAGAGAACATTCAATTGCCCTTGAGTTCCCTGGGGAGAAAAGAATTGATTAGGAACCTCCTAGAGAGAAACACGTAAGACTTTTCCACTGTGAAGTAAACATGTCAGAGCAGGGGGAGAAAAGACCATCTGTTCTGACGTCCTGGACCACAAAGTCAACCTCTGTGAGGGTGTCACATACATATGTGTAGGGTTCTGACCCAGACACCCACTCTGTAATCAATGAGAGGTACTTTCCACCTCCATGGAGACAGAGGACAATGTTAGACCAGGCAGGTCAGGTGAGGGATGGAGAATCCCATCCCTGTTCCCTCAGCTGCCTTTTTCTAAACCACAAAACCTGGCTAAAGGCCAGGCTGCCTGCCTTCAGACAACCATGGCTCTGATAAGCTGAGGCCATCGGGTAAATGGACACCTCCTCATCTGCCCAAGGCAGCTAAGGGGAATCATCCTGGGGAGGTGAGTGACAGAAGATGAGGTGGGGCTGTAGGGATAAAAAGGGGCAGGAAGCTTCCAGGTTACTCTCTGATGGCATTCCTAAGAACTCCTCCTACCCCTGGGACTGAGGCCCAAAAGGACAGCAGAAAAATCACTGGCCAACTGTTTCACATAGAAAGTAGGCTGGATTGAGGTGTACTGGGGAAAGATTTGAATAACTGGCCAAGGTGGAATCTGGGGACTAAGAGTATCGACTGAACTGTCCCACTTTCTTGGGGTTCTGCCAGGGAGAAGCGAGGCAGAAGCTCGTACAGAGCCACCCTCAGAGACACTGTTGGAGGCCCCCATTCCCACTCTGAGGAGGAGCCCACTATTTCTGATAACACAGTCAGCAAATCATGACTCAGTGGACAAGGGCCTGTCACAAACCCCCAGGGAGCATTGTCCTGATGAGAAGAAAAGCACATTTGATGTGAAAATGTGGCATGTGGGTGGGAGACCACTGTGCCACTTACAGTCATGCCTATTCCAGACATTTGGGGAATCCACCCTCACCTCACAGCTCTCTCTTCTGAGCCTTAGTTCAAGTCTGCAGGATTTCTTGATTCTATAATACACCAAGACTATAAGGGGTATGGCGGAGGGGGCACCAAGAGGTTAACATTATTTACAGGGGATCATGTTCTCAAAAGCATGGGAGGTAACAAAGGGACAAAGAAAATTATCCCCACAGAGATGCTCTTTCAGAACTACTTGTTCTAGCAAGGAGAAACTGTGAGGTGGACACTGTTCTGGTTTCAACAACTCTCTAATTAACACATTTTGTACCGCTCACTAGTTTTCTCGTTTTTCGCGCATCTAAAGTGAATTATGATCTGTAGTTATGCGATCCCTGGCGTATGTCTTAGAGATTTCTATGCGGTACTCAATGTGTTAACAAGGGAACAGACCCCAGGCTCAGAGCAAGAATCAATTATACTGCTTTGTTTCAATTGTATTTGGTGGTCCAATTACCACAATTTTATAGCAAGGACTAACATCAAGCTCCCATTAAAAGAAATTTAAAAAGTGAGTCAATTTAAAAGGGGAAGGATGTGGAGAAGATGGCAGAATGAGTCGGGGTTCGCATGGAGTCAGGGCCAGGACAGGGAGGGTAGGGGTGGGCAGGTAATGAGGTTTCCTTCCAGTTCACTGGGCCAAGGAGCGTGTTGCATTTTGGCTACTGGCCAGGTGGTCTGGGCATACCATCGAGAGGGCAGCTGTGAGTAACTGGGAATGTAGATCTGGAGGACAGGTAGGTGCATGAGGGGTAGTGGGTATCAGGGAGGTGAGAAGGGAGGGAGAGGGAGAGAGAAGGCCCTCAGGCAGAATGGAAAGGTCACAGAGAGAGCCAACTGGGACAAATGCGGAAGGGATGCAAAAAGGGAAGAAAGAGCTGACAGGCTGTCTGAGAAAATGAGAGAAGGGAACAGCAGACAGGTATGAAAGCCAGGGCTGGTGAACAGGGCCAAGGCTAAAGATGGGCAGGTCTGAGAAGCCCATTGGACCTGGAGAGCAAGCTCCTGGATGCCAAGAAGTGGTCTAGCCTTGAGAAGGAAGAGTCCAGCAAACTCTATTTCTGAGCAGGCCAGGCACCTCCAGGTAAGTTTCGGCCTGGGCTCGCAGTCCAGGTAACAGAGACCGCCTGAGACACAGGTCAGGCCTCTCTGGCTCAGCCAGTGCAGGACCTTCACAGTCACAGCCCCTGGAAACAGGTCTGAAGCCAAAGGACGATCTCTGAGCTTTGATTTCTTATTTTTTTAAACCAGTTGGACCTGTTCCCGATTGAGCCCTTTAAGGTCTCACCAGTCATCCCACTTTCTTGGGGTTCTACCAGGGCCTGAGCAGAAGCCAGGCAGGGGCTGATACAGAGCCACCCCCAGAGACACTGTTGGAGGTCCCCATTCCCACTCTGAGAAGGAGCCCACCATTTCTGATGACATGGTCAGCAAACCATGACTCAGTGAACAAGGGCCTGTCACAAACCCCCAGGCAGCCCCATCCTAATGAGAAGAAAAGCACATCTGATGTGAGGATATGGCACATGGGTGGGAGACCACTATGTCAGATATGCTCAGAGGGTGGAGGGTGGTCAGGGAAGTGGCAAGGATAAAGAAAGATACACACAGAGGGCTTTAAAGGGCAAAGAGGAAGTGGGCTCAGAGTCCCAGGGTGGGCTGGGGAAGGTGAGAAGGGAACTGCATTCCAATCAAAGAAGGCAGGAAGGTACAGGCATCTGGGCGGCCTGAGCAGACTGGTCAGACTAGAGTGTGGCACCCTAGAAGGGGATAGGTGGAAATTGAAACGGGACAAGGGTGGGGGCTCTGAATGCCAGGCTGGAGCTCAAACTGCACCCAGGTCAGCCGGGGATGTCCTTCTTAACATGCATTCCAGTCTGTGCTTTCTCAAGGCATGCTGACGTGGCTTCCCCTACTTTTGCATTCTCATAATCCACGCTGCAGCATGTGCTTGCTCATGTGCAGGGGCAAACATCTCTCCAGTATTTACTGAGTTTCTGAGACAGGCTGGGGCCAAGCTCAACAGCAGGCACACAGCAGTAGGCAGAAAACAGTTCCTACCTGCAAAGAGTTTATAATTCAGTGACAAAGACAATAGAATAGTTTCTCAAGTCAATCTCAGTCCTTGACTGAGAAGGTGCTATGCAGCAGTCTGTGAAACTGGGAGACAGGGCATCTGAGGGATCAGGGGTCTGGGAAGACATTATGTGAAAAGGCTGAAGGGACATACAGAATAAAATCATGTTCACCAGGGCCAGGTATGGAGAAGGCATCTCACACTGATGGGCTATGCCAGCACCTCCTGCTGAGACCACTGCTGTTGAGCCGGGCTTGTTATCTCACACACGGGGCATGATGCCCATTGGAGGCATTAGTGCTTAGGTGTGGAAATTTAAGCAGCCAGGCAGCAGCCCTTTCCAAAGTGGGCAAAGGACAGATGTCGAGTCAGGGCCTCCAGAGGAAATCACACTATTTAGAGGAAATTGCAGGCTGTTTTCCTGCTGTGGCTGGGAGTCTCCGCATGACCCACTCTCTCGGGGCCCAGTCAGCAGGTTTTTCTAGGAGCTGAGCGGAAAAGGAAGATGAAGCTGTCTTTTGGAAGTGACTGCCAAATCTAGCTCTGTGAAAGGCAGGGGATGGTGGGAGGGGGGAGAGAAAAAGAGGGAGCGAGGGAGGGGAGGAGGGGGGAAGGGAGAAAGGAGAAAGGAGAGAGAAGCCAGCTGCTGCCACATTCTGACACATTCTTCCATCCAGCTTTCCAGGGACAGCTTTGAAAAAGAACCCGCAGATTGCTCCTAACACTTCACCAGGCACATTAAAAAGCCATTAGGGCTTGAGCATGGGGGTAGAGATGCCTAAATGGGCCTATGTAGCTCCTAACCCCGAGGCAAAAAGGCCTGTGAATTGAGAGTTTCAACATCAAACAAACCCTTTCTCTAAAGCTTAGAAACCTCACCCCACCTTGGAACTCAGAAACAGAAATTTAACTTTCCTCTGGCCACACCCCCAGCCTCCTGCCACAATGCCAAAATATGCAGATGTCTCTGAAATTCTGTGGAGGAAGCTGGCTGCAAACCCCAAATTAAACACTAAATTTCTCCAGATTGGATCAGTTCCAAAATATTGGCAACACGGAAGAAGAGAAGGGCTGAGATAGGGACCAGCGCAGAGCTAACTGGTCTATGCCCCTGGATCAAAGGCTCAGGACACACATGCCAGAGGCAAATGGCAGGCTTGGTCACAACCTGCAAGTTCTTCCTCTAAGAAAAAAAATCGAACAGACATGCATGTGAACAGCTTAAGTGCAAAAGGGTGAGCCCAGGCCCCAAATGCACTACAGTGCTCAGATGTTGGTTCCTTGAAGGGCAGGCTGGGTGGCTAGGTGGGTGGGTAAGCAGCATGATTTTCTCAGCTCATTGCTAAGTCTTTGATAGTCCTGAGGTCTCAAAAATGTGACAGCCCGATTTCTGAAACTTTACAGAAAGAGACTGTGAAACCCCTAACCTCACAGGCTGTTACTAAGTGGCACACTGAATATAAT
Source organism: Lyroderma lyra (assembly GCA_004026885.1). NCBI lineage: Eukaryota > Metazoa > Chordata > Mammalia > Chiroptera > Megadermatidae > Lyroderma > Lyroderma lyra. The sequence continues at coordinate 38,977 of PVJL010010840.1, forward strand.
TAAGTGTCCTATGGCTTTGACTTAAAAAAACACCCAGATAAACAAGATGATTCGAGTTTGCAGCACTTGAACTTATCTTTAATACACACAGGATTGTGAGTCAGAGGTGAACTTTTGGCCTTGTATTCAGCAGTCACAGTGGCAGAATCAGAATGTGATGACCCCTTGGTCCTGGCTTGTTAATAACATGAACACACAGGATGCTGCGTGGTGACACAGAGCTTCCGTGATTGTGAACAGCAGGGCCTATGATATAGGTCAGGTCAACCTGCTTCTACAGACAGAAGTAGGGGAGGGGTTTAAGGAGCCCCATTCCCCATCCCTGTTCCTTTAGGGAAGGACAGTTGCAAACCTCTTCTGTAGCTCCAGAGTCCAGCTGGTTACTCCACCCAGCCAGCTGGCGATGGAAAGCTGAGTTGGGAGAGTAGCCCGGTCTGTCCACTGACAGAGCAGGATGAGAACATCTCCACCCAGGGTCCTACAGGGACAAGGCTAGTTCAAGGGTCTTCTTACAGAACAAGTCAGCAGGGTAGCTTCCTATAAGGGGGTGCTTAACCCAGTTCCTATCACACATGGATGTTGTGATATCAATGATAGCCAAAGCTATCACCTGCTGCCCTGGGGAAGATGGTCCGTAGGTAAGCTTGCAGCTACTGAGCTCAAAGGGTCTGGGATGGGACCCTGCTCTCCAGACCTCACCTGTCACCTGTCTTTCCCAGTGCATGGGTTCCACACTTTCATTCACACGCATGGGGAAGAGGTTACAAGTTCTAGATTTTTTTATCTTAAGATCATTCCATGTTTACTACTTAATAGGCCAAGCACTTTGCTAGGAAATCAAAAGAATGATTCCACAAACAGGTTTAAAAAATAGGTCAGTGCAGGCAGAATCTGAGGACATTCCAAACACTAGCCACATCCTCCAGAAACACTCCAAGAGGTTGAGGTCCTGGATACCCCAGCCCTCCCCACAATGCCTCTCACAGGAAGTTCGATCTTTCCTCCTAGGCACAAACCCAGGGCCTAGCGAGCACCCAACAAACTTCAAAGCGATGGAATATGGCAATCATGAATTCTCCTCCTAGCTCAGTTCAAACTCTCTCCCTCCTTTCAGGCAAAAAAAAAAAAAAAAAAAAAAGAGTCCAGCCAGCATTCCAGCCAGCTGCCAGCTCCATCCCTAGTTACACTTTCAAATCTCCATAAGGCCTGCTACAAGGATTATCAGGAAACTAGTTAGTTTAGATCTGGAAATTAATGTCACCCAACCATTCATGACAATGAGAAGTTAACTTTCAAATCTGGATCTCACTAGTAGGGTTCCTTACCCTTGATAGCTCCCCAGAAATACTCGTATTAAAGCATCTTCCCCAATTCTAGCTGTGCTTAAGTACCAGATAGCTATTGAGGAGTGGGCATTACAGAGGGAAGCCAGAAGGGACCAAAACAAATCAAGACAGATGCCTATTTCTTTTACTGCTTTCCTCTTTTCTCAGCCCAGGCCCTCAACCCAGGCAGTGGCCAGTTCATAAGAAATAAAAACTCACAAACCTTCCACTCAAGCCCAAACTGATTTTATATACAAGACCTGAAAGTTTTCAGCTGAGATGATATGGTGTGAAATTTGCCAGCACACTGCCAGATACAGGCAGGCCTCAGAAATATTGCAGGTTCAGTTCCAGACCACCACAATAAAGCCAGTATCACAATAAAGCAAGTCATAATCTTCTTGCCTTAAATTTGTAAAAAACATAACATCTATGAAGTGCAATAAAACAAGGTATGCCTGAATTGGTTAACCGGTTTGTTACCCGTATCATCAATGAAAGTAGAAATTTTAATTAACACCATAGCCTCACCTGCTAGAAACCAAGCTTCTCTATTCCTGGCTCTCACACATCCATCTGGCTTCTATTTCTCAATTTAGAAACGACACTGTTACAAGCCTTTGAAATCAAGAACCTGTTTCAAAGCAGGATTTCTCAACCTCAGCACTACTGACATGTGGGGCCAAATAATGTTTTACTGTGGGGAGGTTGTCCTGTGCATTGTAGGATGTTTAGCAACCATACCTGGCCTCTACCCAGTTTATGTTAGTAGCACCTTCTCTCCAAGTCGTGACAACCAAAAACCATGTCAGATATTGCCAAATGTCCCGAAGAAGGACATTTCTGCACAGGGAGAGCAGAAAAAGCAGGGTTAGTCACCCCTGGTTGAGAAGCACTGATGCAAGTTTATACCTTCTCAAAAATACTAGGTGCTGAAAGACACTCTGGGGTTCTTATGATTTGGATGCTGAGTTTTATGTACATGTCCATCTGTGTGTATGTGATTATCTGTGTTTTAAAAACTGGGAAAAGCAGGCAGCTACCACAAAAACGACCCAGGTGGGATTTTTTTTTTTTTTAATTGTCTTCACTTTTTTCAAACCTTAAAGCAGGCTTTCTCAGCCTTGGCACTACTGACATCTGGGGCCAGGGATTCCTGGTTGTGGGGACTGCCCAGTGCATTGTTTGGTGCTGAGCAGCGTCCCTGCCTCCACCCACCAGATACCAGTTATAATCCAAGTTGTGACAACAACAAAAAAATCTGTATATATTGCCAATATCCCCTGGAGGGTGGAAGTGGCCCTGGTTGAAAAGTACTATTCTACAGGAAGATAAATGTCCCAAAATATTTTTGTGTAAAAAGGGGAATACATTTACCCTTAAGCAAGATAAGTGAGGCCATTTGAGACCAACTGATTTAAAGTATATTGCCTATTCACACTGAAAATTCAATAAATATTAATTATTACTACTTTAACAAGAGATGTGCCTTTTCTTCTGCGGGCATAGAAGACTTTGAAAGAGGTATTCCTATGATCGTGAAAAAGAAACACACAGAGAGATGGACATGGCCAGATAAAACAATGGAGATGCTAGAGGACTGTGGAAACTATTGCAGAAGGGAATGGAATACAGCCAGGATGAGTCTTTTTGTTTTTTTAATTTTTTATTGTTAAATTTATTGGGGTGACATTGGTTAGTAAAAATTACATAGGTTCCAGATGTATAATTCTATAATACATCATCTATGTGTTGTGTTACGTGGTCATCACCCAGAGTCAGTTCTCTTTCTATCACCATATATTTGAGCAAGGTGATTCTTGAGAGCATAGCTCACATAGAATTGACAGGAGGCCAAGATGACCACTTTCAGATTAGGATGTGGCCATCACAGCAATTCTTTGAGGCCAGGCCTCAGATAATAAATTGATCTGAACCACCAGCTTACACTGCACTGTGCTTTCCAGGTTTCAAAGCACTTCTCACAGATCTGAATGCAGGCCATCCTGTTTCCCCTGAGAGAAAAAGTTCTGGTGGCTGACCTGAAAGGTGCAGCTAGTTCCTCTGGCACAGTGTGTCCAATCAGGATGGGATGGGCCGTGACAGCTGGGGGTGGGGCGGGAGGGTTCACAGAGACCTGTCTACATAAGGGAACAAAGTGGCCCAGGAATTCTTTCAAGACATAGGGACACATTAGTCCTGGAGGAGGGACTACATCAGGGCTCAAGACAGTGAGCAACTTTCCCAAGGTGTTACAGTCAAGCACCTGGGGGTCTGATGCCTGCTAGGCAGGATCTAATCTAGGGTTATGTCACCTAATTCCATCCTGTTAGGGCAAAGGGCTATACTCTCAGCAACAATCCCAGAATCCCTCTGGATTAAGTCTTTCTTCCTCTAGGGTTCAGCCATTACCTGGGGTCTACAGATAGAGCCAAAATATCTTTAGCTCTAGATAATCTAAAGTAATGACTTTTTCCTGTAAGAGGCAAAAGGTACCAGCTATGTGTTACTGGAGACTCATTCTCTCCCCTCCCACTGAACTTCTTCAAACTGGGAGTAGAGCCTGGTTTGCCAACATGGGCCAAATAATTCAGAAGATTGTCACTCATTCCTCCATGGCAGTAGTGTCCAGCCTTTTGACTTCCCTGGGCCACATTACAAGAACAACTGCCTTGAGCGACACATAAACTACACTGACACTAATGATAGCTGATGAGCTAAAAAAAAAAAAAAAAAAAAAAAGGTTGCAAAAAAATCTCATAATGTTTTAAGAATTTGTGTTGGGCCACATTCAAAGCCAACCTGTGCCACAGATTGGACATGTCTGCCCTATGGGGTCTATCCACAGAAACTCCATACCTAAGGTTCTTAACCTGGGATGGAGAGTCCAACAGGATTCAAGGAATCTTGAGACTTCTTGCCCCAGACTTTCAAAAAACCTATACTCCCTGTCACATGTGAAATGCATATATTCTTGGATTCAGCATTTCACTTCTGGGAATTCATCCTATAAATCCAACCCCCTGTGAGCAAAGCTATTCACTGGCTATTCACTGTAATATTGTTTGTAGCACAAAACTACTGGAAACAATCTAAACATTCATCAACAGATGACTGATGAAATTAACTATGGTACACTTCATGGAACAAAATACCAAAAACCCATTAAAAAGATCCAAGAAGCTCTAGGAGTATGTTCTAGTACAGTAACTCTGGGGGAGAGGAAAGGAAGGGGTTTCCCCAGAGACATTTGGCAGCAACAGGAGACATATCTGGTTGTTATGACTGGGAGGCTGCTCCTTTATGAGTGGGTGGGGGCCAGGGATGCTGCTCAACACCGGACAGTGCCCAGGAGGACGCCCCTCCACCTCTGTGATTTGAGGTGGAAAATTCTGGCTTTAGTTGATCTCCAAGACAAGTTAACAGAAAACTCATAGTACACAGGACTATGTAGGCTATGTTACACTATCAGTGTTGTGTTTTTAACATAAAGGCATACACATACCTTGGAAAGAGACATTAGATCAACGGGTGACAGTCTTTGTCTCTGGGGAAATGGAATGACTTTTCACTCTACCCTTTCAACTTCGTACTAGGTCCATTGAAAGAGTTTTTTTGTTGCTGTTGTTTTTAATGAATTGCTCTAAACACAAAATTTTCTTGCCTCTGGGCTATCTGGCAAGAGTCCTGTGTCGACAGCTTCGGGATTGTTTCTTCCCCTTCTTTCTTTCCTGTCCGGGCCCTTTTAGAGGTAAGAGAGAAGGGGTCCAGCTCCCGGACAAACCTCTGGGTGCCTCTCTCTGCCCCATCCAAGAGTCTACCCACCCTTCTCGAGGAAACTGGAGCCCACAGGGCAGGCAAGGCCTGGGCCACGTCGCACCAAGCCCACATACCTCCTGGGTCCTCCCTACCCTACAAGGGACACGTACCCTCCGTGTCCCCGGCCCTCTTGAACCAGGGCCAAGCCTAACCTGACCCCTCACTCCGGGAAGCCCGGCCCCCAGGGCTCGCCCCCCGCTTTGGCCTCCGCTCACCTGGCTCGCCTTGTAGAACTGCTTCTTCAGCCCCGCCACCGACATTCTGCCTTTCGCTGCCGGACCTCCCGCCGGAACCCAGCGAATAGGAGGGACAGCGCCAGCGACAGGATCCCGGGCGCCGCCGACCCTCCGCGCGCCTCAGCGGGCCCCGTCGGCACCGCCTCCGCCGCCCTCTAACCAGATCCGCGCCCGCCCCTGCGCCGACTCAGCTCGCCCCGCGCCCGCGCGGCCAGGATATTACATGGCAATCACACACTTCCGGCCTCGTCTGCGCGCGCGTGCCCCCTGCCGGCCGGACAGCGCACGCGCACTTGGCACGCTGCGGGAGAGGGCGCGTATGCCAGCGAGTGGACTAGGGTGAGCCTAGAGCGACCGTGGTGGCTGCAGCGTACCCTGGAGTACCGGAGGTGGCTCTAACCTCTTAGTAAATGCGCGTAAACCTTTCTGGAGAGGTTGGGAGACTTTTATGAATTTCCTGATACCTGTTTGCTAATTTCAGCAATACCGAATTTATCTATGCGTTTAGTCTCTCCCATACCACCCCCAAGTGTGCACCGTGTTCATCTATTTAGTTGCCCAAGTCAGACACTAGGGTGCGGTTTCTACCTCCTTTCCACTATTCCCACTGTCGTTTCGGCCCTAACCAGACCGTTCATTCTACCAGCTTCTTCTTTGATACATCCACCTTCAGGTTTTTCCCTGAAATTCATGTCCTACCAGGAAGCCAGAAAGATGCTTCTGTAAGACGATTCAGATCACAGTCCCCTCAGAATACATTCCCAACTTCCTAACATGGCCTACAAACCTTTCATAATTTGGCCCAGTCAACCCTCTGATTTCGGCTTTCTTCCTCTTCTATAGTCCATGATCCCTGTTGCCTGTGGGTCTTTGCTAACATTGTTCCTCCCTTGCACTTTCTTCTCTAATCTTTTCCCCCATCGTTTTTGTATACAAGAGGAATCTGCTTGGAATGTTACCTCCTCCAGGAAGCTTTCCTGGATTTATATATGTTTATTGATAGTTACTTTTAAAATTAATTCTTATTGATGAACATGTATCAGATGAATGGGAAACTGATGAGTCACAGTAAGTAAATGAATCCAAAGAGGGGAACAAGAAAGTGACTAGCGCTAAAGTGCTTGCAACTTCAGTTCTGAAATCTCTGACAGATTTGGGTGATTTTGTGATTTTCTGAAGCAGAAGGTTACTGGAGTTTCCAAATGCCTTAATAGAAGGATTTTTTCATAATATATATGCCCCAACCTCCCTCACAAAGATCCTGATGGGACTATTATGAATGGATTGCAAAAACACCCCATGTGATTATGATGGACATCCTCAACTCTGATCTACTGGTCTAAATAATTGCATAATGCTGGAATACCAGAAAAGGGAGGTAAAACATTCTCAGGGTTCATAGGGGAAAACTGAGGCCTTAAGTAAGACATAACTTGCCCAAACTGATGTCCCCAAATTCTCTATTTTTTCTGTATTGCTTCCAACCAATTCTATTGATTTTTAATTATTCAATCTATAGAATTTCAAATTTGGGCTCATTTCTGCTCTCCTTGAGAGATTAAATATTTGCTGAAGAAAACCTATTTCTAAGGCTTGCAGGCTGACACTAAAGGTCTCTATTCTTTGTGAGACTTTTAACTTACATGGTATCACACAGTCCAATAAAATGATATTTATATATTCACACAAATGTTTATTGAGTACCTACTGATGTATTAGTCATTAATAGGTACTGGGGATACAGTGATAAATAATTCCTGCCCTCATGGAGCTAATGACAAAAACAGAAATCAATTCGTTAATCATATAACACGCTAATAAATAAACATAAGCTGTAATTTCTTCTAGAAAAAGTTGAGTTTTTGTTGGGGGTAAAGGTGAAAAGGCTTCTCTGAGGTGTCAATCTTAGATCTGAAAGTTAGGTAGAAATTGCCAGGAAAAGAGATGCAGAAAGTTTTCTAGTCGAGCAAAATATCCTGAGGATTAAATCAGAAACATCCATTTCATTCATTCCCTCTGAATATATTTACTGCATATCAAATGCTTCTGAAGGGCTGCCCAGATTTTTTTATTCATTTAAAAGGTGATTCATAGTTTGTTTTTTTTAGTAATTCATAGTTTAATTACTGTTGCTGTATTCAGCCGAATTCCAATTAGGATCATCTCAAAACTTCAATATTCACCTAAATTGCAGTTAGGCTGTGACCGGCGTCCTACGTAAAACGTTTCTCCGTGAGGTGACAGCCTAGCCCTCTCTCCGCCTAATCC